>CAUYQG010286126.1:0-39252 GCA_963574415.1 Tarsius wallacei | reverse complement strand
TGAGGTGAGTGGATTGCCTGAGCCCGCGGGTTCGAGACCCACCTGGGCAACTTGGCAAGACCTCATCTCTACAATAAATCAAAAAAATTAGCCGGGTGTGGTAGTGCGCGCCTGTAGTTCCAGCTACTTGGAAGGCTGAGGTGGAAGGATCGCCGGAGCCCAGCAGGTCGAGGCTGCAGTAGCCGGGAGTGGCTACTGCACTCCAGTCTGGGTGACAGAGTGAGACTCCAACTCAAAAAAAAAAAAAAAAAGAAAAGCACTTTTGGAAAATTTGGAAAATCCAGATGCCAGACAAAGCTTACTGGCATCTGGATTCCTTGGCTTGGAAGGTTGAGTAGGGCTGTGTGATGTCAGCCTCCTGCTGGTCACAACATGGTGTAGCTCCTTGTTGGATTCCTGCCACTGGGAGGCCAATGTACATATTTGTTCAAGACTTACCTTGCTATATATAGTGCATTGGAAGGACTTACAGGAAACATGGAGAGGCTATTTTGATTCCTGCTTTTTTAGAATCCTCTTAGCGTGCCTTTCTACATTTACTTGTTTTGTATTTTCTGGGAGTACAGTTTGTATGCATTGCCCCATATATGCCCTCTGGGAATCTGGTACTTTGGAATACTTTGCCTACCAAAGTATTTTTACTAGGTAATTGCACTTTTTTGGGTTCATTTGAAGTTAATTAGAGGTAATTAAAATCCTCTTGTGGGGACCAGGGGAAAACTTCCCCTTCGTCCTCTGGAGATTCACTGAAACCTAACTGACAAAAGGCAGATTAATAGGAAAAAGGCCTACACATTTATTTTTGTGCGCATACCACAGGGAAGTCATAGGAGAATGATTACTGTCACCCAGCGGGGCACCCCTTCATCTTAGGGGAAAGGGACATGGAGGAGAAGGGAGATGGAGAAGTGGGGATGATTTTAGGGAGATAGTGAATGACTTTTAGGGGCCCTCAATGGACTTGAGGAGCATACAGTGGCCTGGGACAAAGTCTGTTGGGCCCACAGAGCAGACAGTGGTTTGTGACAAAGGTGTGCTGACAGACTTCAGTCTTTCTTCTGCGATGTGAGTTCAGCTAACGAACACTAGTTTTCTTTGGAGTTTCTGACTTTAAGCAGACGAGGGAACTTTAGAGAACAATGTCATCCTGTACTTTGGGACAGACTGACAGGTGGCGAGGGTGATAGAGACCCTGGAGAATTCTTCAGGTTAGCATGTCAGAGGGTCATATTCTGAGGTATCAGTTTCTGACCCGAACACCATCCATGAGGCTGAACTCTACCAGTAGTTAGATACTATGCAGGAGGCTTCTCTCTTCAGCTTTGGGTTTTCTTTTAAATTGGAGGGAGGACGGCATTCAAGCGGGAAAGATAACATTAAATTGGAGGAAGGACAGCTTTCGGTAGGAAGGAGGATGGTGCTCATTAGTAGGGAGGATTATATTAAATTGAAGAGAGGACAGGTTCAATAGGGAGGATGACATTAAGTTGGAGGGAGGACGGCTTCAGTAGGAGGGAGGATGACATTAAGTTGTTAGGAGGATGGGCTCAGTAGGAGGGAGGATTACACTAAATTGGAGGGAGGACAGCATTCAGAAGGAAGGAGGATGACTTTAAATTGGAGGGGGGCCAAATTCAGTAGAAGGGAGGGTGACATTAAGTTGGAGAGTGGATGGGTTCAGTAGGAAAGAGGATGACATTAAGTTGGAGAGGATGGCATTCAGTAGGAGGGAGGATGACATCAAACTGGAGGGAGGACAGCATTTAGTAGTAGAGGAGATGGCATTTAATTGGAAGAAGGATGGCGTTCAGTAGGAGGGAGGATGGCATTCGATAGGAGGGAGGATGACATTAACTTGGAGGGCTTATGATGTTCAGCAAAAGGGGAGAGAAGGACCCTAGCAACCACTGGTGTGCTATGAGGAGTGTGAGAAGTAATGCACACAGAGGGTGCTTTCAGGACCCACAGGCAGATAGTGTTTGCAAAGGTTATCTGCAACTTAGTTTTATTACTGGTACTTCTACTGTTATTATCATGGGTACTAAAATTTTTGATCAAAATTTTTGCTCCCATTGTTAAGACACTTTAATAGACATACTTCCAGGCCTTAAGAACTTCAGGTGTTGTTTAGCCTGACACCTTTATTTTTTTCTTTTTTAAACATGTATAGTGAAGACAGGGTGTCACCATGTTGCCCAGGATGGTCTCGAACTCCTGGCCTCAAGCCTTCAGCCTTGGCCTCCCAGTGTGCTGGGATTACAGATGTGAGCCACTGTACCTGATCGCCTGTGTATTTTTATCATGGACAAATGTACAGTTTTTGAAAACCATCTTCAGATGTTGAAAATAGCTCCTGGAACCCCTTTGCTAACTTTGTGGACCACCAAGAGTCCAAGGATAACATGGGTTGGCTCGGATATCTTCTGAAAAATGCACCTCACTGGAAGAAGCATTCTGGGAAAATGGTAAAATTAGGGCGTGCTTTGTTTAAATTAATAATTTAAAAGGCAACATGGTTGTATATTATAAATCCAGTTGGATTTGTAATAACCTTTTGGGGGGATTGTTTTAAAAACATACAATTAGTTTGATTCTCTGACCCATTTAATGATGTCTTTGAATCATTTTTACTTGTCAACAGTTATAACAATAAAAAGCCTAAGGTAAGTCTTTGGTTTACGGAAGGCAAATCAACCTCGCCCAGCCGTGGGGGCTTCCTCACAAATATGTGCGCACTCTGCTTCTCAGAAGGATACTGAGTGATGCCAAGGGATCTGTGAACTTGCGGGTGGTAGGGAACTTCAGGGCAGCTCAGGAGCTAGCCTGCCTTCTTCTTCCAGCATCAGGTCTGCCTCTGGTAGGAGCTGTAGGACTTTTCTAGAAAGGCCCCAGGCGTGAATGGACCTGAGGGTGGAGCAGGTCTGACTTCTCAGAGTTCTCAGAGCCCTGAGAAGCCCATCCATCCCCAGCCTCTGTTCTTCTTCCCCACCAGTCAGTTCGGCATGGAGACTTCTGTCCCTAGAGGAATCTAGTATGTGAGGGGTTAATGAAATGGCAGGAAACCCAAGCTGTCACCATACATTTGAACTGAGTCATCTGTAGGGTTTTAAAACATTTCACTACTCTTGTATTCTGCCTTTCATTTTTGCAGAACTTTTAATAACAGTTAAAAACAAGATCAAATTCAGGAAAGGTAAACTTTGGTTTTAAGTTCCACTCTTTGTCCAGGTTTGACCTTGAGGACCTTGGATACTATAAGTGGAATGTGCCCACTATGGAGTAGAGGGGAGGTGAACAGCACACACTCAGTGGCAGTCAGCCCATGGTCTCGCCCAGACCCATGCGAGCTCACCGAGTGAGTCACCACGGCCTGGACAGAAGGAGCGGCCTCAGGTCTGCTCAGAGTGTCCTCAGCAGTTCCAGTTTTCCAAAACCAGCCAGTGGCAAGGCCTGTGCCTGGGACACGCCTGGCCTGTGGGCTGGCTCCCAGGGTGTGGCCACATCCCTTTTTCTGGGCTTGTCTCTCCAAGGCTTAGCCAGAACCATACGAGACACAGCCAGGGCCTCTCCCGTTGCTCTCTGCCAACTTGGAGAGCAGTTTTGTTTCAGTTGCAAAATGCGTCTATGCTCTCTGCCTCTGTCATCTCCATGCCCCGGGACTTGGGGAGCTCTTGGCTCAGAAAACTGACAGTGCAGGAAGCGCCAGTCATCGAGAGGGGGCTGCTCTCCCTGCAGGGACGCCCTCCACAGACTTTTGTCTCCATGAACAAACAAGCCACTTTTAAACCTAGGTCAAAGTGACTTTTTCAGAATGCCTTCTACAGACAAATAAGGGTGACAGTTGTTCACCTCCATTGAATAATCACAAGATACATGTGGCATGCATTTATTTTCTAAATAAGAGTCTTTCATTGAACTGCATGATATTCTATGATATCTACTTTGTCTCTCTTGACTAATTAGTAGAAACCCAGGCAATAACATTTCTTGTGATCATTGTTATTATTGTCATTATTGTATTCATTTTACCATGACAGGCGTTAGTCAAGTCAGATGTGTGCGACTTTCCTTGGCATTAACTCTCATTGTGTGTTGCATTGTCATATTTTCCATTTACACATTTTTTTAAAGATAGAAAATGATTGCTTTTAAGTAGGATGGAAAGTATGATTCACTACACCAAGAGGGGTTGCTGCGTTGTGGTCTTCGGCGTGTTTTGGGCAGGGGTGTGTGTTGCGTGCCCAGCCGTCCTGCAGAGGGGCTGTCCACTCCCACGGAGGTGAGGTGAGACCAGAGCTGAGGAGTCCTTCAGCCACAGCTGCGCTCACCCTGGCTTGCGACTCACTGCCTCCTTGTTGGAGGCCTTACTTCTTCCTCTGTGAGGTGTCTGGTACGACTTAATGGGAACTCCTTCTTAATGCGATGCGCCCCTGGGACTCGGAGAGGAAGGTGTGGAGAGCCTGAGGGAGGCTGGTGTCTGTGATTCTTGGCTCCATTCCCCACTACTGAATGCAGTGACATCGCAAGACGACTCCTGCTTATCCAGCCCTCTGCTGCCTGGCTCTTTATTTTCTGTGTTTGGATGCTTTGACTTGGGGTCCTGCTGGCCCTGAGGAACAGCCCCTCCCAGGCTGGCCATTCCTAGACATAGCAGACACCTCTCCTGTAACTGGCCTTCTGGGTGCAAGCCAGCCGATCAGGCATCCACACCCTTCCCACTGCCTTTAACCCATCCAGCTTTCACCCTCAGGTCCTGTTCACCTGCCCTCCTCTGCCCAGGTACCTGACTACTAGGGGCAGCCCTGTGCAGGGCCACTGAAGTGCGTACGACTAACTAATTCTAGTCCTGCTCATCCTGCCTTTCCCCTCTTTCCCAGGGAAACCACCACAAAGGCTCTCTCTCTACTCCTCTCACTCCTACCTGGTACTTCTCGATGTGCCCCTGGTGTTTCTCGGTGTGCCCCCTCCAGCCCCGACCCCTCCCCCCGGGGGTGTGGTGAGCTCCTTCTCCTGAATTCTGAGTAATAAACTGTCTTTTTTATTTGTTTGTTTGTTTGTTTTGTTTTTTTGAGTTGGAGTCTCACTCTGTCGCCCAGACTGGAGTGCAGTGGCCGCTCCTGGCCACCGCAGCCTCGACCTGCTGGGCTCCGGTGATCCTTCCGCCTCAGCCTTCCGAGTAGCCAGAATTACAGGCACGTGCTACCATGCCCAGCTGATTTTTTTATTTATTGTAGAGATGAGGTCTCACCAAGTTGCCCAGGAGGGTCTCGAACCCGCGGGCTCAGGCAGTCCACTCACCTCAGCCTCCCAAGGCGTGGGATTACAGGCTGAGCCACCGAGCCAGCTATAAACTGTCTTTTAAATGGAGTCCTCTCCTGTTCTGTCAGCCCATCATACTTGACTAATAATAAAACCTACATTTTAAAGCAGCACTGCCTGCAGCCGCTGTCCTCAGGCCCCTTTACCCTCTTTGTGTTGATTGACTTTGCCTCCTAATTGATCAGTTCCTCCCTTTGTCAGCCCCTGATCCAATGGCCCACCTCCCTCATTGCCACCACAGCTGTTATGTGTGTCTTCTTTGAATATTGGACCTTCCCAGTGAGTCCAGATTTCCTGCAGCGAGCTGCAACCCGGGATCTCAGTTATGGGGTCCCCAGGGCACATGCTCTCCATGCTCTGTGCATGCCTATAGCTCCCCACTGCCTCCTCACCCTCCCTTCCAGCCCTTTCACTGAGGGCCAGAAACCACAGCTCGTCCTGCTATTGACTGTGCCCAGAGGGAACAGGAGTCCTGCCTCTGTACCCAGGTGTTAGTGCCCTTCCCCAGCTCCAGCTGTCTACAGGGGCAGAGTGCTCCTTCCTGAGGCCCTGAGCCACTTCTGGGAACAGCCAGTCCTCACTGTCCCTGCGGTTCCTGCTATCAGCTCAACTCTGATGCATGAGCAGGTGGATGCGTGAACAAACCTCATTGTGTCAGAGTCATGGTACAAGGAAGGCCTGTGGGGTAGGCAGGATGATGCCTCTCCCGAAAGATGTCCACATCTCGATCCCCAGAAACTGTGGCTCTATTAGGTTACACGAGAAAGGGTTAGAATTAAAGTGGGTTGCAGTTAAGGTCGCTAATTTGCTGACCATGGGATAGGGAGATTATCCTGGAGTAGCTGAGATTAGAGATTGTCCTGGAGCATCCAGGTGAGCCCCTTTTGATCATATGTCCTTAAAAGTGGAACAATAGCAGGACCCAGCTTGCCATTTTTGACTTTGAAGATAGAGGAGGGGGCTATGACCCGAGGAGTGTGGGCAGCCTCTGGAAGTGGGACAGTCAAGGACACTTTCTTTTCTAGAGCCTCCAGGAGGCACACAGCCCCATGCGTTCATTTTATCCCAATGAGGCGTATGCCAGACTTCTGACCTCCAGAACAAATCTGTGTTGTTTGAAGCTGTGGAGTTGTCATGCATCACAGCAGCAATAGGAAACTGATATATCCTATGTTCATTGGAAGGTCTGACAAGCACACACCACCCTCTTAAACTGCAGCTTTTTGAGTGTTAATAAAGTTAAAAACAGCTGTAGCTGTTGGAAGTAGCTGAGAATGCATGGAATTGCTCAAAGTTGCTCTGTGGGATTATGAAGACATGACATGGTGGAAAATGGTACTCTTTTCTGTTGAAATACCTAGTGATAAAACTTAATGTATGTCACTGGCCCTGTACACTTGCCAGACATTTATGAACTTCAGTGGTGCAGTCCTCTGCTGCCCCGTGGGGTGCACATAAATTCTCCACTGAACCTCTGAGGAAATGGCAGCCCCCAGAGTCAGCTGCCAGTCCATAAGGACTGGGGAGCAGAACAGATGACCCTGAGCTCTGGCTTCCAGGTGATGTGAACCAGTACCACTGGCTGCATGCCTGCCATGTACTACCTGGCCTGAGCGTTCTGTGTGCTCTTGATCTTGGACACGTGTGTAGATGAGGTCAAACTGCTGAAATATTTCTGGCTTTTGAGAAAGTACCTAAAGTCAGGTAGTTATCCTGGTAAATGCCAGAACCCAGAATTCAACAAGGTCAGTTGTCAAAGAGGCTGCATATGTGCTTTGAAGAAACATTTAAATGCCATTATTCTTTTCAGTGTAGCTGGTTCATTACAGCAGAAGTCTCCAAACATTTCTGATCTCACACTGTATTATTAAAAAGTATTTTGCCCAGTATGGGTGTGTTTGTTTATTATAAATCTTATGCAGTGCATACATATGTTTTGCCCATTGAAACATACACAAAGTATAAAGAAGAAGATAAACAGCAATTGCAAACCTAAGTTGTCTTTTTCTGTGCCCAGTGGTGTGTATTTGTGGTGTATGAACCTTGCTTTGGGGACTATTGTCCAGATTGTCCTCAGTGCTTCATGTTGTGACATCGCTTTAATCCCTGAAAGAACTCTGCTCGCTGTCAGTCACATGTCAGTCCAGCTCATCCTCTTGATTCCTCTTCAGTCTAGGGATACTTAGGAAGTTCTAAAGAACCCAGGCAGCGAGGGCCACCACCTAGGCCCACCCGTCTGCACAGGGAAGCCCCTTCCCTGTGTGCTGTTGAGTGCAGGCTCTGCCGGCTGAGGCAGGAGGTGTGGAGCATCCCTCTGCTTCCTGGGAATGGGGGATGTGCTAACATGGGGCTGTCGCTCTCCCGCTGAGCAGCCAAGCGAGCTGCAGAGGCACAATCGGGCCCTTTCCCGGGTCTGCTTTTTCTTGTGTGTTACTTTCAAAATAGTCTCGTTGCGGTAAAACACACATAACGTAACATTGCCATCTTATCCATTTATTTTTATTTTTGAGTCAGGGTCTCATTCTATTTCCTAGGCTAAAGAACAGCAGTGTCATCACAGCTCACTGCAGCCTTGACCTCCTGGGCTCAGGTGATCCTTCTGCCTCAGCCTCCTGAGTAGCTAAGATTACAGGTGTGCACAATCATTTTTTTTTTTTTGGAGAGATGGGGCCTTGCTGTGTTGCCCAGGCTGGTCTGGAACTCCTGGGCTCAAGCATTTCTTCCACCTCTGCTGCCCAAAGTGCTGGGATTGCAGGTATGAACCACAACACCCAGCCCATCTTTTCCGTTTTAAGTGTGCAATTCAGTGCCATTAAGTACATTCATATTCCTGTACAACCAATCTCCAGAACCCTTTTTGTCTTGCAGAACTGAAACTCTGCGCGCATTCAAAAACTTCCCATTCCCCCTGCCCAACCCCTGAGAACAAGCATTCTACTTTCTGTTTCTATGAATTTGATGACCCGAGGTAACTTACATGTGCGGAGTCATGCAGTACTTGTTCTTTTGCAACTGGCTTATTTCATTTAGCCCAATGTCCTCAGGGTTCATCCTGTTGTAGTGTGTGTTAGAGTCTCCTTTTTAAGGCTGAATGCTATTTGATTGTATGTATGCACCACATTTTGTTTATCTGCTCATCTGTTAATGGACAGTTGGGTTGTGTCCATCTTTTGGCTACTGTGGGCAATGCTGCTGTCGACATGGGTGTACACATATCTGCTTGAGTACCTTGAGCATTTCATCTCTGGAGACATTGTGCATGAATTTCCAGGATGCCATGTGAGAAGTGGTGCCTGGGCAGCGTGAACTACGGGAATTCTTCCACCTCAGCTGTCGTGCTGCTCTTGTGGACTCAGAAGGATGCTTTGGCCCCTTCACTCAAGGTGGTGCTGACAGTGGATGGGTCTTGGGGTGCCGGCCAAGTGTTTATTCACCACACTGTGTCGCGTCACCTTGGACAGTCCCTGCAGTGAGCCAGGGAGAACTGCTGTCAACTCAGGCCAGGTCAAGGGCTCTGTTTGTGGTCTTGTTGCCTAGTTATTACCTAGCACTTTTCCTCCCAGTGTTGAGACTTTTCCTGAGTTCAGAGATTTCACTGCTTGCTAGCAGCACACACACATGAGAATGGTCCACGCTGTTTCCTCACTTTGAAAGCTTCACCTTGTCTTCTTGGCCCTTTGTCAGACACTTGCCTCCCTCTTCCTTTCACACTGGTTACAGCATGTCCCCCCTGTGGTGCTTTGACACCTGCAGGCCATCCGTGAGAAGCTGCTTGCCAGTGTCTCATTGTCTGTTTCCCCATAGCTCTGAGAATCACTGACCAAAAGGCATGAGAGCAGGTCCTGCTTGGGGAGAGTTTACCACATCACACAGAGTTGCCATTTCCTCCCTGTGTTTGGGGGTTTTCTCATGGCCCTTGGTCAAGGCTATACCCCTTTTGGTAAAATCAGAGGCATGTAGTGATTTGGGATTGGAAGAATAGGGAGGCCAGCCTAAAATCTGCCTACATCTATCAGGAAGTCAAGGAGCAGTTGAAGTCACCCCATGTGTCTTCAGGGTTGTGGTGTAGGCTCCCAGACCCCCCTCATCTCATTTTACATAAGGGGCTAAGTGTATCCCCAGACGGCAAGTCCAGAGGGTCCACTGTAACTGGCTGGCACACAGCCTGGTCTACCCTGCCCCCTGCAGCCCACCCTTGGGTGGTCCAGGCAGGACAGCAGGGTGCCCTCTTCTCCTGCTGCCATTCGGTGAGTATGTGGGCAGAAGGGGTAGATGGGTGAACCGGCGGGGGCTGCACCCAGGGTCAGTGTTTGCTCTTCCCTACATTACAAAAGCCCACAGGAAAATTGAAATTTTTTTTAAAGGAAAACAATTTCAATGATTTGACTCACTTTTGATTATTTGAGCAATTAACATATCTCTTTATCTAAAAATACAACATATAAAATTGAGTAGATTAGAAACATGGTGATAAATTAGAAATATATATATATATATATCTTAAGCTGCATTACCCTGACAGCTCAGCTTAGGAAGACCCATACACTTTCATTTATATTTTAGCTTCACTTGTAGTTACAGTTTATGAGTCCTCCCTTTTGTAGAGGCTCCAGCTGGCTCAAAGTCATGGTGTTAACTCAAGGTTCTTTGTACTGAGTGGCAGGATCTCTCCCCTTTTTATGAAGATGTTCGAATTGCAGTGGTGTGACATAAAACTCATTGTAAATAACCAATATGTCATCACAGTGTGTGACAAAGGTATGTTTTAATAACTATGTGCTTTGGGGCCTTGTATCATTTGTTTCTGAAATTTTGGCTCCTTCATGCTATTTGGAGGGTGACAGTAAAATCAAGTGTCATCTCCATTAGGTTTGTGTTGAACACAAGTTTGGTGGGCATTGTCATAGTTTCGACAGAGGGTAACATTATCATTTTAGACAAATACTATGAAACTGAGCCTCTGAACCATGAGAAGAAGGAAATAGGTTAAAAAGGAGATTTTTCAGTCAGTGCCTGTTAGATGTTCTTGAACTTAGAGTTTATTGCATTAACCGGAAATAGCGTCCAAAAATAGCTTCTGAGTTGGGTCTGCGGCAGGAGCCGTGGGCATGGCATGATTTTCCCAGATAGTTCAGACGCTGGGAGTTTCATGTTGGCAGGCATGCGTTTGACTTTATATTGGGGACTAGTTCTTCTTGAATATTCCCAAAGGGTTTTTTCTATTATGGATGTTTAGATGGACTTTGAATAGTTGGGAATGTGGGAGGTTAAAGCTTAGGGAGGGATATTGAAAGAAGCTGTATTGGCCGGGTGCAGTAGCACATGTCTGTAATTCCAGCACTTTGGGAGGCCGAAACAGGAAGATTGCTTGAGGCCAGGAGTTCAAGACCAACCTGGGCAGCATAGTGAGACCCTGTCTTTACCAAAAATAAAAATAAAAAAAAGAAAGAAGCTATATTCAGTTCATTCATAGATGTCTAACAGGGCTATATGCCTGTATGCGCATGTGTGCTTTTTGCTATAATGCAGAGTGCAGATGACACATTCCTGTGCCAGGAGGAGTAACTCTTTTCTGCACCAATTCTGGTCTCTGGTTTGGGGGACACTATCATCCTGTCTATATAGAGGCAAAGTTCAGTCAGATTCTTAGAAAATTTATGATGCTTCTCCTTCCCTGTTTAAGTCACCCCTGCCTCTCCACTTGTGCTGCAGAGTTTCCTTCCATCTCTGAACTTTAACATCTGTGAAGTTGTGCTCCCTGAAAGCCTCGGCACACACTGATGTGGGGTTGACTGGTGATATTTGCAGTGCTGAGGCCACACCCCAGGATATAGTAAAGCTGGGGGGCTGGAGGATGGAGCTGCTGCTTCTGGGGTTTGTGGCAGCCCTCTGGCACCAGGAAGGAGGCACGTGGAGTGTCTGTGTTGGACATGAGTTTGCTTAATTTTATACCTGTGCTCTAACTGTTGGCATCTCCTGGCAGCCACTTAGAACACTAGGTTTTGACATTCTGCGTAATGGAGGGAGGTCATTTTAATAACTAAATAACACTGCTTGATCATAGAATCAAATACTTTTTTTTCTTTTTTGAGTTGGAGTCTCACTGTCACCCAGGCTGGAATGCAGTGGCATGCTCCCAACCACTGTAGCCTCTATCTGCTGGGCTCAGGCTATCTTTCCACCTCAGCCTTCCAAGTAGGTGGAACTACAGGCATGTGCTATCACACCTGGCTTATTTTTTGATTTAATGTAGATACGAGGTCTCACCAAATTGCCCAGGCTGGTCTTGAACCCTTGAACTTGGGCAATCATCTTGCCTTGGCTTCCCAAAGTGCTGGGATTACAGGCTTGAACCACTGCACCCATCCAAGTCAAATACTTTTAACTAGACAAGGGACCTCATAGAATGAGAGATAATGTTTACGATTAAGGCCTAAAATATTACTGGCATTAATTATATATAATGATTCCATATGTAAATTCTGTTCATCACAGTATGAAAATGATTTGGCTCCCCTAGCATTTCTACAAAAAATACAAGTAAATGCAAATTAATGTTTTCTTTTCTAGACAGTTCATTGAAACATGGTGAACAAATACAAAAACAGGAACTTCTGGTTCAAGAATGAGATGATGTAGATTCACTTTTCTCAACTCTTCCACTGTAAATACAGCTAAATCTTAGAAATAATTTGACAGAAAACAGTAAAAGGACACTGGAACTGAAAGAAGGCACACTGGGTGGGACCTCAGGAGGTGAGAAGTGACAGAATCATGAACCTCTGGGCTTCCATTTTATCAACCACATATGACCAGCCTGGGCACAGGAAGGCCTGAAACCAGAATTGCTAACATGTGTAAATAAAAGCAAAACAAAGCAAAATAAAAAAGGTTCTGTTAGATCAAAGGGAAAGTTCAGCACAGACTGAGTGGGAGCCCAAGCCCCGCTCCCCACCCACGGCACCAGTGGACAGTTTGATCCCCTGCAGCATCAGGAGACTCAGGCCAGGGGCTTTTACCCACCTACCCACACCACAGCAGAAGGTGGCTCAGGGAGGTGCCTTCCACTTCCTTATGACCTGCAGTCAGCTTCAGAGTTAATGATGAAAGACTGATTCTACAAAACCTCTTGGGACTAATGAATGAGCTCATTAACATTATAGGATACAAGATCAACAGATGGAAATCAACAGCATTTCTAGCACTGGCAGTGGACAAATAAAATACATTGTATTGTAAATACAGTACCATTTACAGTTGCACTAAGAAAATAAAATAATTGCCTATAAACTTAAAGTTCATACAGAGTCTGTGTAATGAACGTTACAAATGGAAGAAAGCAAGGAAGATCAGAATAAATGAAAAGATTTAACATGTTCATGGGTTAGAGGAGTTGACATAATAAAGATGGCAATTTTCCCTAAAATTGTAAGTTTAACACATTTCCTATCAGAATCTCAGCAATGTTTTCTGTAGACATTAACAAGCTTATTCTGATATTTACCTGGAAAAGCACGGGTCCTAGAATAGCCAGAAGGTCTTTGAAAAGGAATGGTGAGGTGATAGTACTTACTCTTCCCAGTATTAATGTTCACAGCAGAGCTACAGAGCTTGTGGTAGTGTGGTATCAGCAAGTGGATGGGCACATCCATTAATGGACCAGAATGGAGGACCCAGAAATAAGCCCTCACAAACGTGCCCAATTAGTTTTTGACAAAGATGCAAAATCAATTCAATAGAAGAAGCATAACCTTCTAATAAATGTTATGGGAGCAAGTGGACATTCATAGGCTAAAGTAAAATATTAATAAAATAAAGACCTAAAGCTCACACACTTGATATAAAATTAACTTGGGAAGGATCAGAGATTTAAATGTAAAATGATAAATCTAGAAGAAAACAAAAATTTCAAGATGTAAACAAAGAGTTATTTTTATACTTGATACCAAAAGCATGATGCATGAAAGGGGAAAAAAATGATGAATTGGACATCACTAAAGTTAAAAACCTTTGCTGTGGGAAATAACTTGTTAAGAAGAAGAAAAGGCAAATTACATACTAGAAGGGAATATTTGCAAATCTCTTATCTGACAAAATACTTGTATCCAGAATATAGAACTCTCAAAATTGTACATTAACGAAACAAATAGAACTCTCAAAGTTGTACATTAATGAAACAAATAATCCAGTTTGAAAATGGGCAATACATGAGACATTTCACCAAAGAAGATGCACAGATGGCTAAGAAGCACGTGAAAAAATGTTCAACATTTTTAGACAGGAGGCAAATGCAAACTAAAACCACAAGAAGATATCACTGCACATCTACCAGAATGGTAAAATAAAAACAGCAATAATACCAAATGCTGCCAAGGATGATTAAAAATTGTGTCTCCCATACACTGTTGGTAATACACACCTACTCTCAAAAACAATTCTTTTAAAACTAGAAATAAAATTATTGTACTCCTGGGCATTGTGAACTTATTTTAACACAGAGACCTTTGTACAAATGTTCATCGCGGCTTTATAAATAATAACCCAACACTGGAAACAATCCAGGTGTTCTTCAAAAGGTGAATGCATCTACACAGTGAAATACTAACTAGTCAGTTATAAAAAGGAATAGACTGTTGATAAATGCAGCGACTTGGATAGGTCTCTAGGAGATTTTGCTGAATGCATAAAGCTAATTTCAGAGGGATATGTGCTTCATAATTTCATTTATAGAACATTTTTGAAATGAAGTACTTAGGGAGCTGGGAGGCTGGTTCGTAGTTGCCAGGGGTTGAAGTGGTGGCCACAGGGGTGGCATGATGGGCTCATTGGTACCATCTTGATTGTGTGTTTGGTACTATTTTAATGGCAGTTGTGGTTAAAAGAGGCTACGTATGTGAGAGTTGCTTAGAAGCGCATGTGCACACAGACATGAGTGTAGTCAAAGCTGGAGTAAGCTCTGCAGGCTGTACTGATGCCAGCTTCTTGGTTTTGATGTCATACTCTGGTTTTGCAGGATGGTAACTTCCTGGATGAAGTGTGCACAGGCCCTCCTTATCCCTGTATGTTTCTTTGCAACAACCTGTGAATCTATCATTATTTCAATGTAGTTTAAAATGTGACCATTTAATTAGTAAGTACTGTGATTAGTCAATATAATAACGAGACACAGCAATCTAGTGTGCCTTGGACACATGTTATCCTGGGCAACTCCTGTAGAGGGCACAACTGTCAGTGGGGACGGAGGCTCCAGGACCACGCTTCTGAGGGAGGTCCAGCGTACTCCTCCAGAGGGAAGGGAGGATAAGATAAACCTGCCACTTGCCTAGGAGAGGTAGTGTTGCAGTTTCACTCTCTTTCGAGCTGAGATGAAATGCTTGTTTAACAGCATAGCTTATGGGTGTGGAGATGAGCATGCATGATTTATGAATAACTAATTGGGTGCAAACAGAAGGACTTTGCTTTCATTCCAGAACTAAACTTTAGGGAGGCCTGGTTCTCTGATAATGAGCGTTATAGAAAATGCTCAGGATTATTAGCTTAAGTTAATGCCTGGAAAGTCACTGGTATTTTATTTTAGTGTGCTTGCTTGTTATTGTTATGAGTAATTTGGGTAATTACAGTAGAAAGAGATGCACTCATACACATGCCCTGAATCTGCTTGTTGTTCCTGTGTTAGTCCTGGACATGTCACAGCCCTTCACCTTGGAAACTGGACTTGTAACTGGAGCTAAGGTTTAGCCAGTGTCTTCTAACACGTTTACAAGAATTGGATGCCACAGAGAAATGCCATGCTGCCTTGAGATGTTCCTGAAATGAGTAAACTTATAGTTGAAAGCATCGTGCTACGAGACAAGTGTGCCCTGAACTGGGGACAGGTGTCACAGTCATATAGACAGGCAAGGATGCTCTCATAGGAAATGTTTCTGAAAATGCATGGGTTCCTAACCATAAAGAATAGCTGCTTCAATAGAACTGAAGTAGTACCCTGGAGCAATGCTGGTCCCTTCTCTTTTTGCTCAGGGGAAATGCATTGTAAAGAAATGCCACATGCAATGTTATGATCAAGAGCGATAGCTCTCTCCCAGGGGGCTTTTACTTATAAAGTCTGTTGCAGAGTGAGTTCAGAGATGCAGAGAATCGAAACTTGATCTTCGTCTAAGTAATAACACTGACTTGCTGGATTCATAAGATATGTTCTATCGTAGGATGGAGATAAGAGGATGACTTTCCAGCACTGAGCCAAGCCCTGAGGTTGTCATTCTGAGCTGGGCGAGGCCCTTGGACTCTCACACTGACAGTGTGGCTAGGAGGGTTTCCGTGGGCGACTTTGCTGGGATGTGAATGTGTCACTGTCACCTTGCTGGGTGTATAGCATGTTTGGAACAGACAGTCCCAGGGCCTTCACGCCGAAAGCAGTTAAGGGTTGGGCAGACACCGAGTGTGCTTGTTGTCTCATGCCTGCGTTGTGAAGTCAGGTGACCTGGGAAGATGAGTGTGTTCTAAAGTGTTAGGCCTCCTAGGTGTTTCTTTCTGAGTTTCCTGGGTTTGGTGTGACAAATTTTTTTGACAGTTGAGTAGAGGTACTCAACTGTTGAAAAGAAACTATTTTTAAAAAATGAAGATTATAACAATAATTCAGGAGGAACTGTTGCCTGCCCAACCAGCTTTGGCTGTATATTACATTTCAGGGGGATTTTGTGAAGCACGGCCAATGTGCATGTGTGTTTTTTACTCTTTCAATGTTTTTAATGTTTAAAAATATTTAGTTGACACATAGTAATTATACATATGTATGGATGCAGAGTGTTATTTTGATACATATGTATAATGTGTAATCATCAATCAGAGTAGTAAGCATATCCGTTGCTTCCAACATTTATCGTTGTGTTGGGAGCATTTAAAATCTTCTCTTCTAGCTTTTTGAAAGCATACAATATGTTATTATAACTAGTCACTCTGAAGTGCTATTCCTCCTATCTAACTGCAATTTAATGTTCATTATTCTTCTAATTTTCTTTCTTTAGGTTGAAGGCTAGATGTTGTCTCTTTTCGTATTATTTTTCTACTTGACATACAGTGTACAAAAACAGAGCTTTTCAGAAATGGAAATGTGTTTGAGAAAAGTTGGAACAAACTCTAATAGGACTCATGAGCATAAGACAGAAAATGGAATTTGCTCATCAGCAGCCATAGATGCCAAGAAGCCAGTCTGAGTTTTCAGCGATGGGTCCAGAACACAACAGTCTCTGTGATGTCTGTGCCTCTCCCTGCTGGCTTGCAGGCAGCTGCCTTTGCTCAAGTGTGGCCTTGTGTCTGCCTAGGAAAGAATAGCACTCGGGCTTCCCACCCATTGCGGCTGAGTTTCCTGGGTTTGTTGTGACAAATTGTCACACACTGGGTGGGCTAAAACAACAGAAACCTATTTTCTTACAGTTCTGGAGAGTGGAAGTCTGAGATCAGGGTGTTGGCAGGGACGTGCTCCCTCTGAGGGCTTTAGGGAAGGGTCCTTCCTTGCCTCACCCAGCATCTGGTGGTGTGACCAGCCGTCCATAGTGTTTCTTGACACTGATTCTCGTCTCTATCTTCACATGACTGTCTTCTCTCTGTGTGAGTCTCTGTTTTCTTTTCTTATAAGGTACTGGTCAGTGTGACCTCATCTTAACTAATTATATCCACAAAGACCCTGTTTCCAAATAAAGTCACATTCTGAGGTTACAGATGGACATGAATTTTGGGAGGACACTGTTCAACACAGTATAATTGCCATAGTCACTAACACTTGCAAGTATCTATAGAGAGGTTTTTTGGGGGAGAGGGATTTCATTTTGCTGGTGAATTGACAGCAAAATGAAATTGACAAAAGGTTCAGAAGGTTGTACGGCTCTTTGGAAATATATGGCAGTGCTATTTTCTAGACCTTTCTGCCTGGACCAGGTAGCAAGGCAGTGCACACACAGGAGCCTCTGCAATTCCTGGCACATACTGTGAGCTTAGACTGTGTAGATAAATAGAGATTCAGAAAACACGATACATGAATCCATATGGTATTTAGAAAAATCTGTAAAAGATTCTCAGGAATTGCCAAGCATTTCAAGGATGTTGCTAAGTCAGTATCAGTCACTTAACTCCAGAAAAGCTTTGCTATTGCGTCTCTATACACCGAAGGCATGTTTTGAGAGAATGCCCACCCCTATCAGGAATTCCTGCCCCCGGTGTCTTGGGGAGTGTATCAAGGAGATTAATTATCTATGTGGGTAATTCTAGCATTTTTCCAAGGGAGCATAAACATGCAGACCCATTACATTATGGTAATTGTTCAACAATGTGTAATTGCAGCATGGGGGAACCTCATGCGGGGGTGGCCTCTGGGCCTTAGCCGCAGGCAGCTGTGGATGAGCAGGGCATCCTTTGCTGGGAGTGGACGTAGGCAGCATTCCCAGACGGCCAGCCATGTGAGGGGTGCTGGGTCCGCCAGGGCCCAGCCTGCCTGCTAAGGGTTGGACGGGGTGTGGTGGGGAAGGTGGGGTGGGTGACTGGGAGTTTTGTTTGCATTTCATTGCATGCTTGTCATTTTCCCCGAATATAATTTTGGCCTTGAATCACAGAGCAGGGCAGCCAGGTGAAGGGAAGTCTGGCACAGCTCGGAGCTCTGAGGTCCAGGATGTATTGATGTCTCCCTCTGAGGGCAAGGCTAGCCCAGCTAATTGGTTTTTTAAAAAATTTTCTTTGAAAGTCTGAGCAAATGAACTTCTTATATTTGAAATATCGATTCCCAGGAGCAGTTAGTTCTGAAGGCTTCATCAGGTGATATTTTATCTAAGGTACCTGCTTCTCTAAAAAAAGGTCTAATGGCAGAATGAAGCGACAGAAAATACTAAAGTGTCATGCCTTGGTGGCACAGTGCAGGTATGGGAAAACAAGTTATAACCCTGAGTTTGGAAGTAAAGATGCCAGAAATTACCATGAGAGAAGGGGGAAGGAAGGGGTCACGCAGAACATGATAGCTAAAGATAGTGTTGGAGGTTTCTGGAGAACACAGACCTTCCTAGGAGGAGAGGGTCTGGGTCTCTTCCTGAGACTATGTTCTGGAATCTCCAGATCCTTGAGCTGGTAGTGGTTTTCACAGGAAAGGAAGAAACACATAATGGAATATATCCAGCATTTTTTAAAATCTGAGCCGGGGTCTTGTTCTGTTACCCAGGCTGGAGTGCAGCGGTATGATCATTGCTCACTGCATCCTCAAATTCCTGCGTTTAAGGGTTCCTCCCACCTCAGCCTCCTGAGTAGCTGGGGACTACAGGTGCACACCACCATGCCCAGCTAATTTTCTTATTTTTTTGTAGAGGTGGGGTCTCGCTGTGTTGCCCAGGGGAATGCTTAAGTCCAAGTCGGTTTCTCACTTGAGAAATGAAGTAGCAAAGGGATAGTGTGGTGAGAGTTTTAACCTTTGCTACCGCCTCGCAGAGCTGTGTGGTTGGGAAGGCTGGCCTCAAGTGGCAGGGCACAGTAAAGGGCCAGTTCTTTCCCTTTCGATGACTCCCGAGCCGGTTCTGGGAGTGCCGTCTAGGAGAGCAGAGGGCTGCTTCTGGAGACATGCTCTGAGTGAGGAGAGGACAGGATGTCTGGGGAGGCCAGCACTGCAGGGCCTCCCTCTCTTTCTTACATTTTCCCCGGGGCACCAGTGCTGTGAGGATGCACATCCTCAAGACCCCTTCAACGCTTCCTGTCAGTTTCGCCCTTGGGCCTAGCTGCATGTCCCCTTCTTGCTGCCTCCCCATCACTATCATCTTGTGGTGCCTGAGCGTGACTGAGGCCTTCTAGCTGCTCTCCCTGCCTCTGCCCTCTCCAGCTCCTGCCTCCAGCACACACCTGAGTTCCTTCTGCCCAGCAGCCAGAGCCATTACTTGCACTCTAAAGCAGCACAGGGCACACCTCTTCTCAGAAGCCTCCCTGCCTCCCTCAGAAGAAGACCTGAGCCCCCCCCACCCGCTTGGCCTGCTGGACCCTGGACCTGGCTGCCTGAGGCTGCCCTCTCCTGTCCTCCCTCCCTACCTCCCGCCCCACGGCGCCTTGGCCTGAGTTCCCAGGCAAGTCCTGTCTCAGGGCCTGGGACTGTCTTTCTGGAATCTTCCATTGCTCTCCTCGCCCCCCCCACTTCATCCACTTGTCCTGAGTTGCATCCTTGGGGGACCTTCCCCGAATTCCCCGCCTCTGCCCTTACTCTGCTCTGTTTATCTCTATGGTGCTCGCCGCAGGCCGAGCCTTATATGGGTTGGTGCATTCAGTTGCTTCCCAGCCCTTCTTTCCTCAAGTGAGAATGTAAACTCCTGGGGAGGAACTTGGTCTTGGTGTGGCTGCGTGCCATGCTTCCCGGAGCAGAGCAATACCCGCCTCCTGAAAGATGCTCAAAAAGAAAAAGAAAAGACAAGTCAACACACTCACTTGTTTATTCACATGTTTAGGTATTTTTATGCTTCTCATCTTAACTCATCTTTAAAAGGAGCCTGACCTTACCTCCTTCATGTATGTTCAGGGCCCTTGAATGCCAAACCTGAGAGCCCTGATGGGTGCTGTTGGAGGCCCTTGGCAGTGCGTCACCACCGGGCTGGGAAGACATGTGACCTGCCACTCCCCCACTTTCCCCAGACAGATATGGCCAAGCTTTGTAAACATGCTTCTTTGAAAAGGCACTCTGCATGAGCCTGCGGGTTCAAGACCCGCCTGGGCAACTTGGCGAGACCTCATCTCTACAATAAATCAAAAAATTAGCTGGGTGTGGTAGCGCGTGCCTGTAGTTCCAGCTACTTGGAAGGCGGAGGCGGAAGGATCGCCAGAGCCCAGCAGGTCGAGGCTGTGGTAGCCGAGAGCGGCCACTGCACTCCAGTTTGGGTGACAGAGTGAGACACCAACTCAAAAAAAAAAAAAAGAAAAGGCACTCAACGCATTCTCCTGACACACTTGTGCTATTACAAGAAAAAAGGAAAGGTGGGATGGTTTCTACTTTCTCCTTTTTAGTAAATTGGTTTCTGCAAGTGGATTGAAACTACGATGTCTACTACCCTATCCTTTATCCATAGATTTCCAGCATTATGAATAATGCTGAACATGGCATTACAATAAAGTTGCCAGATATCACAAGCCATGTAAGTACCTCCCTTCTTGAGTGAACACTTTCATTTCTACAAATCTATACTGGGATCAGGTGTGATGACTCACACCTGTAATCCCAGTCTCTGTAGCTTCCATGCATGTGATGGTTAGTTTTATGTGTCAACTTGGCTAGGTCATGAGTGCCCAGATTAATTGCTGTTTCTGGGAGTCTCTTTCCTGGGTCATTATTCAGGAAAGGTGGAGGGAATGCAGGCTGCAGGTTCATGAAGACCAGGACACAGCAAGGCACTGATTCTGCAGCACCCGCTGCAAAAGGATTTATTCCAGGAAGCAAGGGCCCACTACAAATAAGTGCTGTGAATAATTAACTGCTTTGCAAATCAAAGCCAACCAGCCACAGGCTCCTCCCACTTGGCTTAATCAATAAGTAATGCAAATAAAGCATTCCTAAAATTTTATCTGTTAGAGACCGGTGTTCAATTTTATTTTACCCAGAGCTTTTCAAAAATACATCTTTTCTAGGCATGGTGGTTCACACCTGTAATCCTAGCACTTTGGGAGACCAAGGTGGGAGGATTGCTTGAGGCCAGGAGTTTGAGACCAGCTGGGTAACATAGCAAGACCCCATCTTTACATACACAAATATTAGCCAGGCATGGTGGTGCACACCTATAGTCCCAGCTACTCAGGAGGCTGAGGTAAGAGGATCACTTGAGCCCAGGAATTCAGGGCTGCAGTGAACTATGATCTATGCCACTGCACTCCAGCCTGAGTGACAGAGTGAGACCATATCTCTCTCTCTCAAAGCATAATAATTAGATATTATAGTGCATTCATTTGCTGGAAAGTATGTATTTGTTAAGTTATATTTAAAAAAATTTTAATTTCATAGAAATGCTTATGATTGGATAAAATAATACAAAATGATATTAAACAAAGGATGTTAAAATTTCCTCTAAGCACTGCTTTTGTTGCATCCTATGAGTTTTTGTATGTTGCATTTTTATTTGTCTACATATCAAAGCATTCTAATTTCCCTTGGAATTTCCTCTTTGATCAATTGGTTATGTAAGAGTATATTGTTTACTATTCACATATTTAGGTATTTTACAAATATGCTTCTATTACTGATTTCATTTCTAAGTTCATTCTAAAAACCTACTTAGTATGGTATCAGTTCTGGTTGTTTTTTGTTTTTGGGGTTTTTTTTGGGTTGGAGTCTCACTCTGTCACCCAGACTGGAGTGCAGTGGCCACTCCTGGCCACTGCAGCCTCGACCTGCTGGGCTCTGGAGATCCTTCCACCTCAGTCTTCCAAGTAGCTGGAACTACAGGCACATGCTACCATGCCCGGCTAGTTTTTGATTTATTGTAGAGATGAGGTCTCACCAAGTTGCCCAGGCGGGTCTCAAACCCACGGGCTCAGGCAATCCACTCACCTCAGCCTCCCAAAGCGCTGGGATACAGGCTGAGCCACTGAGCCCGGCCTGGTATCAGTTCTTTTAAAATTTAGGCTTTTTTTTTTTTTGGAGAGATGAGGTGTTGCTATGTGGTCCAGAATTACAGGTGTGAGCCACTGCTCCCAACCTGAGGCTTGTTTATGGCTTAGCGTATAGTCTATATAGACCACAGAATGTTCCACATGAGAAGAAAGTATATTCTGCTGTTGTTGGCTGCTATAGTTGCATGTTAGGTCTAGTTCATTTATAATATTGTTCAAGTCTTCTACTAACGTGTTGATTTTCTACTAGTTGTTCTATTGTTGAAAGTGGCATATTGGCATCTCCAACTATTATTGTTAAATTGTCTATTTCATCCTTTAATTCTGTTTGTTTCTGCTTTATGTGTTTTGGGAACCTATTAAATGAATTTATGTTTATTGTTATGACTTGCTGAAGGAGTGACCCTTCTCTCATAAAATGCCCTTCTTTATTTCTGGTGCCATTTTTTGTTTGTTTGTTTTAAAGTCTGTGTTTTCTGGCTGGGCTCAGTGGTTCAGCCTGTAATCCCAGCACTTTGGGAGGCCAAGGCAAGTGGATTGCCTGAGCCCGTGGGTTCAAGACCAGCCTGGGCAGCTTGGCGAGACCTCTTCTCTACAATAAAAAAAAAAAGTCTATGTTTTCTAACACTAAAATTGACAATTCAGCTCTCTTAATTACTTTTTTTGCATGTTATATCTTTTTCCAACCTTTTACTTTCAATCATTTGTGTTTTTAAATCTAAACCATGTCTCTTATAGATAGCATGTATAGATAGATCATGTTTTTAAAAGAATCTATTCTGTCAATTTTACCTTTTGATTGGAAAATTTGATCCATTTACATTTAATGTACTTACTGAGTTGGTAGGGTTTAAGTCTGTTATATTGCTATTTGCATTCATTATATCATATATTTTTTGTTTTATTACTACTCCATTGCTGCCTTCTTTTTAGGAAATAAATACTTCATAGTGTGCTGGTTCAATCTTGTCATTCCTTTCATTATTATTATTTTTGGAGTTACTTTCTTAGTGATTACCTTAGAGATTTTAATGGCCATCTTGATTTAAAGCAGTCTATCTAGGACAATCGTAAAAGAGAAAGAAATTTTTAAAAAATAAGTCAATCTAGGTCAGATTAATGCCACCTTAATTACAGTGCTATAAGAAACTTTGCTCTTTTATAGCTCAGTTTGTCTCCCCCCGTTGTGGTGGTGGTGTCCTAGAAATTACATCTTTCTTTATACCTTGCATGCACATCAACATATATTTGTAAGTATTGCTTTATGCAGTTGTCTTTTAAATAAAAGGAAAAAAGTAATGAACAAAAACTACATTCATACTTTTATATTTACTTAGTAGATGCTTTCACTGGTGCTCTTTAATTCTTCAGATGTATTCAAGTTACTGTCTAGTGTGTTTTTATTTCAGCCTGAAGGACTGCTTATTATTTCTTGTGAGAGAGGAGTCTGCTAGTGATGAATTCTTTTAGTTTAGGTTTATCTGGAAATGTCAATTTCACCTTCATTTTTGAGTAGTTTTTGCTGAATATAGATTTAGTAGCTGACAGTCTTTCTTTCAGCACTTTGAAGATGTCGTCTTACTAGCTGTTGCCAGGCCTCACCCTAACCCTAACTCTAGTTCTTTGATCTTCACGATTTCTGATCATAAGTCAGCTGTTAAACTTATTGACAATCCCTTGTACAAAGAGTGTCACTTCTTTTTTTTTTTTTTTTGCATTTTTCAAGATTCTTCCTATTCCTTGCTGAATGTAGGATATTGGGTTTCTGACGGTTTGATTATGAGGTGCATATGTTTATATCTCTTTGAATCTATCTTACTTGAGACTGTTTATTTAGCTGCTTTGATGTATAGATTAATGGTTTTTTAAATCAAATTTGGGAAGTTTTCAGCCAGTATTTTTTCAACTATATTTCTTCCTTTTTCTTCTTATATCTGTAGGTTTGATCATGTCCTACAGGTCTCTGAGACTCTAATGATAACTTCTTCATTTGTTTTTCTTTCAGTCCCTCATACAGAACAATCTCAATTGACCTGTTTTCAGATTTGCTAATTCTTTTTTCTGTTTGCTGAGAAATCTGCTGTTGAGACCCTCAGTTTTTTATTCAGGTTATTGTCCTTTTCAAAAACTCCAGATTTGTACTTAGTTCTCTTTGTTTGCAATTTCTATTTCTTTACTGATATCCTCTGTTTGGTGAGGATTGGTGACATTATTATCACACTTTCCTTTAGTTCTTTATATATAGCATTCTTTAGTTCTTTGGACATACTTGTTTTGTCCAGTAACCCGAACATCTGAGCTTGCTTTCAGACAATTTTTCCTGCGTATGGGCTATATTTTCTTGTTTACTTACATGTCCCATATTTTTTTCTTTTGTTGTTGAACATGACGTTTAAAATAAAACAGCATGGAAGTTTTGGAAATCTGATTTTTTCCTCCCCAGGGTTTGCTGTTGTTTATTTGTTTATTGACTTTTATGAAGCAATCCTCTAAAAACTGTGTATTCTTTGTCCTGTGATAACCACTGAAGACTGTGATTGATTAGCTTAGTGGTCAGTTAGTGATCGGGCCATCTTCTAGTCTTTGCTGATGGGCTCTGTGCATATTGGGGCACACCTTCAACACCCAGCCAGGCACTTTCCCTCTCTGCCTGAGCCTTCACTTCCAGTTGTGTCGAACCTCGTGGTCAGCCAAAGGTGGTGCAGGCATATACTCTTTCCAGGTCTCATCAGAGCTGTGTACAGCTCTGAGCATGTATACTCTTCTACACATGTGTGTGGCCTTGTGGATTCCCAAGGATATGTTGGAGTTTCAAGCCTCTGTTAATAGCTCATTCCTTAGGTTTTCTCGTTAAGATTTTGGTCAGCCGGTCATTTGCCCCACCTCATAGCCACTATCTCAGGCATCCTAAACAGCCGCCTCTAGTTTGACAAACACCCAGTAAAAAGGCTTTTTACACGGAGTGAGCTACAAGTCAGGTCAAATAAAGACAGACTCGTGAATGGCATCTTTCAGTGAACAGACTGGTCAGATGACGACAGTTTTATGGACTGGGGCTTGAGGGAGCTCCAGCCCCATCCTGTGCCCTCCAGGAGCGACCGTGGAGCTGAAGTGGGGAGAACAGGAAAGAGAGCAAGCTGGAGTGTTTTGAAGCTCACTGTTCTCACTGAGTGTTAGCCATTTGCCTTGAACAAATGCCCCTGACTTGCTGCTAGCTGTTAGTTAATGCTCATGGATCTGAACACAGTTGATTTTGACAAATTTTTGCCAATCTTCCCATTGTTTTTATGAAGGAGGAATTTTTTGGAGGCCCTTTACCATTTTCATTGACTTCTTAGACATAGGATATTAAGTATGTATAAAAAAGTTTTATTAAAATGAAAAAAATGGGAATAATAAAAACGTAAGAATGAGGAATGAGTTGAGACTTTTTTTCAGTTACTATGCTTAATGAAGTAATTGTTTTTTCTTTTTGAAAGTAGGAAGTGTTATCCATGAATTTTATGTTTATATACAAGTAAGTTTACCTTGTAGCAAATTTTTGGTACATGGCAGTGGTCAGCAAACGGCAGCCCTTGTTTCTGTAAATAAAGTTTTGTTGGCATACAGCCCTGCTGTCTCACTGATGAGCATCTGCGGCTAGTGTCATGCTGCAGGGGCAGAATCTCATAGCCCAGAAGGGATCTTGTGGTCCACGAATCCTAACCTTACTCTTTGACTTCTTAAGGAAAAACTTGCCAGTCCTTCACGCACAGGAAGGTTAGTAGCTGTCGTAAATTCGTTTGTTATTTTTATTTTTGGTATAGTAATGAATTGGGAAATCTGTTAACTTGAAGGTTGTTTATTACTACATGGCTATTTTTATTTTGTTTTATTTTTTGAGTTGGAGTCTCACTCTGTCGCCCAGACTGGAGTGTAGTGGCTGCTCCCGGCCACTGCAGCCTCAACCTGCTGGGCTCCAGCGATCCTTCCGCCTCAGCCTTCCAAGTAGCTGGAACTACAGGCGCGCGCTATCACGCCTGGCTAATTTTTTTGATTTATTGTAGAGATGAGGTCTTGCCAAGTTGACCAGGCGGGTCTCGAACCCGCGGGCTCAGGCAATCCACTCACCTCAGACTCCCAAAGTGCAGGATTACAGGTTGAGCCACCAAGCCTGGCTACATGGCTATTTTTAAATCTCTGATGTCAAGAGTGAATTCACTAGAACATTTTGGCTGTGAGCAGTCTTATGCTGTGGAACTTTTTCGCTCACCTTACAGAAAAATGAAAGGTCATCACTGGCCGAATTAATTCAGTCGTCTCTCTGTGTTCTGAATAAATTCCATAGAAACTTCCTTGGAAAACTCGCGCTTGGAAATAATTTGACCAGCCCCTCGTGTTGGAGCACTGGAAGTACAATGCCATGGGTTCCTACCCAAAACTGGAGGAGTGTCTCTGGGAGGGCACTAACCCCACAGAAGGGACCCTGGGGAAGAGGGCCTCAGGAATTCAGTCACTAGTTGTGTGAACTTGGGCAGGCGACTTTATTTTTCTGTCCTCAGTTTTGCCCTCTATTAAATGGGTATGCTACACCTCTTCTGAAAATGTGTGAATGAAATGATGAAAATCCCTCACAAACTATAAGAGCTGTACAGTAACCTGTTGCTGTTATTGATATTATTAATATGCAAGAGAGATGCACATGAGGTTTTTTCTGTTGCTAATATGTATTGAAATCAGAAGTTTTACAATATTAAACCCTCTGTTAATTTAAAAACATTGTATGATTTTGCAAATCCAAACTCCAATTTCTTTCACTCCTGAGGTTTCTGGACTTAAAAGTCAGCTAGAATATGTCTAAAAAAGAATTCTTTAAATAGTTAACTTCTGAAAGTTTGCACATTGTAGAAGCATCAGGAGTTCTTATTTAGGTTAAATGATTCATAACTTAAGGAAGGTGAAATTTACAGTCTTAGATGGAAAGTCTAATGTAAGAAACACATTACATAGGAATCTCATTTGTTTTTATTTTAGGTTGGTTTTAGCAGTTCAATCGACTAAAGCTTTGACTTAGCACAAAGTTAGACATTTATTCAACTGTAAATTGATGATACACTACTTTGTGTAGGGTGTTATAAAAGGTGAAAGGAAGCAGTCATCTATTAGGTAACTTTCCCTAATGACATTTCTTTCTAAGCTGTGGGTTCTGTGCGTGAAGCGGGGTCTAGAGGGCAGAAGGCATGTGACTTGGGTTGTCTTTAGCGTGAGACAGATCTGGGTTTGGTTTCAACTCTGCCTCGATTCCAGTTGTATCAATTGGACATGACACTTAAGCCTTGTGTTCCTCTGTAAACTGGAAACGTTACTTGCCTCATATAACCTTGCTGTGAGATAAGCAAAGCTGTGTTAGGACCTTGTGACCTGCTTGACACTCTGGTCATTGAGCCAGCAGGGATAGAAAGACAAGCCTGGATCAGATAAATAAAATTCACATACTGCCCTGAATTACATATCCAGACTAAGATTTTAATGTAACACTGAAGAAAACATAGACTATTCTTTATCCTTTGTTGTATTTTCAGAAGCACTATGGAAAAACTCAGTATCATACAATATATATTTTTAAACAATATGTAAATTTGGCCCTCTGTATTTGTGGGATTCTGCATCCACAGATTCAACCAACCTTGGATCAAGAATATTTAAAAAACAAAATACCCAAAAAGCTCAAAGCATTGAGTCTGTACTGAACACGTACATACTTTTTGTCTTGTCATTATTCCCTTAACAGTATAGTATAGCACCTATTTACGTAACATTTACATTGTGCTAGATAGTATAAGGTTTAGAGAGGACTTATAGTACACAGGAGTAGGTGCGTAGGTTATATGTGAATACGACACCATTTTACATCAAGGATTTGAGCGCCCTCGGGTCTTGGTATCCAGGGTCCTGGAACCGTCCCCCACAGGACTGTATACTTGATGGATGACTGCACTTTTGTGATTCTAAAAGGCATCCTATGTTTACTGTAGATAATTGGGAGCATAGAATAATGCATGAGAAAATAACAATCATGTGCAGACTTTTTTGCCACTCAGAGATTCTTTTACCAATCTGGTATACCTACAGTTTTCAATCCCGTGTTTGTCACATCATTGTTTCCTATGTCATAAAATATTCTGCAAAAGTATGATTTATTTTTTTTGCGTCAAATCCCACTCTGTCATCCAGGCTGGAGTACAGTGGCATGATCATGGCCACCGCAGCCTCGACCTGCGGGCTCAGGCGATCCTTGCGCCTCAGCCTTCCAAGTAGCTGGAACTATAGGCACGTGCCACTATGCCCGGCTTATTTTTTCATCTCTTGTAGAGCAACCCTGGTCTCGAACCCCTGAGCTCTGGCAATCCTCTAGCCTCTGCCTCCCAAAGTACTGGAATTACAGGCGTGAGCCACCACATCTGGCTCACAAGTATGATTTTTAAAGACTGCAAAGTATCTGCTCTAAAAAATTGTGACTGTTGACTTCATTATTCATTGAGTTTTGACCTGGTAGCTAAATCTTTGTATGTTTTTTTGGTGATTGTAAGCAAAACCCCTACCAATATTGTTGCTGCAGTTGAAACACTCACCCAGAGAGGCCTCCCACCCTCACCACACTTGGCCACCCTCTTAGTTTTGGTCTTTGCCTTAAGACAGGCAAACATGGCATCTGCTTGCTTTAAATTTGTATCTCTTTAATGGCAAATGAGATATAATGTTACATCTTTAAGGTCAGTAACCATGTGTTTCTTCTTTTTGAGTCGCCTGGCCTGTTTCTTTGCTAGTTAAAAAAAATACATTTTTAAAAAACTTACAAGCTATATAGGTATGTGGTCATAAGGTATATTAATTTTTATCTGTCAAATATTTTCCCTGCTCTATTATTATTTTTAACTTTGTTAAGTGTATTTTTGAACCCATAAAAGTTGAAAACTTTCATATCTTCAAATCTGTCAATCTTTTCCTTTTTAAATACTTTTTAAATTAGAAAGTTTTCCAAACCCTGAAATATGCAGATACTCACTTGTATTTATTGCTCTTTGCCTTATGAATTTTGTTTTCATGTATCGCACACTCTTCCTTATGGATTTTGTTCGACTAGAGGTGTATTTCTTCCCCTCATACAGTAAATTTTTTCAAGCAGCATTTATTGAATTTTCTTTCTCACCAATTTAAATTCTACGTTTCTTGCATTCATCGTCTTTCTTTCTTTCTTCAGCCCACTGATGCCATCTTGCACATTATACTGCACACTCACACACATTTCAACGTGCGGTGAAAAGTTCACCTCTGAGATTATTTTCTTGGGCATTTTCACTTTTTATGTCATATTAGAATCATTGCCAAGCGTTCTCCCTTTGTGGGCGCCCTGGTTAGGCTTGCTCTTATATCGGGAGAAGCAATGTCAGTGTGGCATGATGGATTCGCATTCGGGGCGTGTGGGTCTTTGTTTTTTGCCAGCTCTTTCTTTTTACGTGCTTTGGAAAGCACTGCCATTTTCTCCATATGGATTCCGCGTATTACTTTTTACGTTTATTTCTTACATTTTGTAATTTTATGAATGGATTTCTTACCCTGGACAAACCCCTTGCGCTGATGCCTAATACGTTGTTCATGTGAATCTGGCTATTTTATTGAAGTTTTACATTATTGTAATGATAGTTTTGTCACATTTATATTGATCATCTATACATGTTTCTGATGATCTTTATAATATAATCTATTTCTAATGTTCTTTTGTTTAAAAATATTTGTTTAATATTAATTTACTGTCTTTAAAATTTTTTCTCATATATTTGTCTTATATTTTTCCACAGTAAAAACTAATATTGGTTTTCATTTGCTTGAGGAGTATCTTCTACAAAGAGAAAATACTTGACTTTTATATATTTGCATGAAAATCAAGTTAAATTGGAAATTTAAAATTTTCCTTAAAGATCACTTTAATTGGATTTTATATCAAATAAATAATGGGAAGGGTTATTTATGTTTCTCTAGGTGACTTTTTATATTTGTGAATTTGTCTCCCAGGTGTTTCAGATAAATTCCATGAAAATTCAGTTAGCTAGACTGCTAAAACTAATTTCTAGTGAAAAACAAAAATGGTTATAACTTTGTATATTCCCTCTAAAGGAATGTACTTCACAAATACAGTTTTACTTTCATCATCATCATAGCCAGGTACACATTATTACATGTAATGCTTTATTCTTTAAGCTGTGTCATCTTCACATGAGTCCTATGTGAAATAGTTCCTGTTTTAGAGACAAGAAATATGATTCCAGGAAAGGTTAAGTAATGTGTACAGCTGGATACCCATCTACTAAGAGTTGGACTGATAACTGAATCTTGACATTTCTTTTAACCCAGGGTGGTCATCAGCCTCCTCCCAGCTATAATCTGAGTAGACCAGAGTGTGGGGAAGGGAAAGAACAATGTAAGTGCATTTGGGCAGTTGGTGTTCTGACTGTTTAAATTATTTTATCAGTCTTATTTGGGTGCTTTTGTAAGATTAATTTCCTAACATTGCTAGTGTTTGCATTTCAGTTGTTTTTATATTACCCAAGCTGGAAATTGATCTATTAAATTAATCTATTTAAATAGAACTTTCACCTTCTAGTGAGATACAAACTGCATTTAAAAGACAGAGATAAATTGTATTATAGATAGCAGATTATATAGACTAGCTAAATTGTGAAATTCAGGCAGAAATTTTTTCCTACACATGAACAGATGTTAGGATTGGGCAGGTGCCATAGCTCATACCTATAATCTTAGCATTTTGAGAAGCTGAGGCAGGAGAATCACTTGTGAGGCCAAGTGTTTGAGACAAGTCTGGGCAGCACAGCAAGACCCTTTTTCTACAAAAAAACACAAAAAACCAAAACATTTTAAGATGGAGATTTACACCCTCTGTAGCCAAGAGCATAGGATACAACAGGAATTTTTTCTTTTCAACAGGAATTCGAAGATCCATTTTATGCCAGACTTTTCTTTGCAAGCCTCTTCTCTATCCAACATGGAAAATAATGCTTAAACATGGAGAGCTTAGATCTTTTCACTTTGCAGATAGGTCATACCTTAAAAATTAATGTGACTAAAGTGAAAAGCATTAATGTTTGTCTCATTTGTTAATTCCTTGCAATATCATACTGTCTCAGAGCTGTGTAGCATGACCCCCGGCACTGCAGGCTTAGGGAGGAAGTAGACAAATCCATTAGAATGACTGATGACTACTTTTGAAAGAGATGTGAAGAGTGGCAAAACTTTTGAAATATTAAATAATTTTGTACTGTAAAAAATGTGCACCGAATTCTGTATTTTCTGTTTTTACTATGCTCATCACTTAACACAAATCTGAATTTGTATAATACGTAGAGCCAGTTGTATTATTTAGGCACGGTCAGAAAAGAAAAACCTTTGTGTTTTTGGTTTTCCATATTTTTTCGCTTTTTACTTTAAAAGCAAAACTAGAAAGGCAACATCAGAGCCTTCATTTTATTTATCATAGTTTTTATTTTCCAAGTTTTATTTACCAGCCTCAAACCTTTTAAATTCTACATTTTAAATATTATTCATAGTAAATAGGCAAGTATATCTCACTTTTTAAAATAGTCTTTATTTTCCTATAAGTTAATTACTATTAGCAGTCTAGATTCTCTACTCTGGAAGTCTTTGACTTAAAAAATTTAAGTAATTTTTCTTCTTTTTAAAAATCCTTTCTATAATACACAATTGTCAGATTAACCCTGAAGTTATCAGCCTAGTGTTAGAAAGGTAAAATTTCCTTACATTTACAAGAGTTGGAACTAAAATAACAAGTCAATTAAAGAAAAAGGGAATTAGCCTTTATCTATTTGATTTTTAAACTTTTTGAGTTGGGATCTCACTCTGTTGTGCAGGCTGCAGTGCATGGCACAGTCACCGCAGCCTCGAACTCCTGGGCTCAAGCAGTCCTCCCACCTGTAGTCACAGCCTCCTGAGTAGCTGGAACTATAGGTACACACTACCGCGCCTGACTAATTTTTTAATTTTTTGTAGAGATGAGATCTTGCTATGTTACCCAGGCTGGTCTTGAACTTCTGGGTTCAAGCAATCATTCTGTCTGAGCTTCCCAAAGTTCTGGGATTATAGGAGTGAGCCACTGTACATGACCTAGGCATAATCTTATATAAAGCAAAAAATGTGTTAGTCTAACCGTTCAAGCTAGTTGCTTGGCAAAGTTAACATTTCCCCTAAAATGGCTGATAAATTAAGCCAGTGTTTTAGCATTTCCAATACCAACTTTCTTAGGAAAAGCAATTTTTCATATGTCAGAAAATGTAAAAATTAAATAAGTTTTGTGCAATAGTTTTCTGCAGAATTCATTCCTGCATTTGGTTTTAGCACGTGTTCCTGTAATAACCAGTGGACATGGTCTGGCGTGTGGGACAAGAGTTGGAAGAGGTGAACTCTGAGTTTCTTTGATCTTTAGAATTCTGCAATTTGAAGAACACCTAACAAACAGCGGAGCTGATGTGTTCAAGCTTCCATCTTCTTTCTGGCTGCCCCCTCCTGGAGTGGAAAGGAAGGAAGGGCTGCTGGCCTAGCTGAGGGAAGTGAGGGCTGGGAGAAGGTGTGTCCAACTGTGATGCTGCTATGTGGTGCCAAGCTGTGGATGCTGGAGGGCACTGTTTGGCCACAGAGCCAGCGTGACCCCAGAGAGTGCCTTGAGCCCCTGGAGCCGCAGTGCTGACTGAGGTTCATGACGGGCTAGGCGGAGAGATATTTTACAAATGTCTTTTCTGTAAGTCTCCTTTTTCAGTTCTGAGCAGAGTTGCTCCTTGAGCAGTGGTCGGCACCTCATCCAATGGGTTTTTCATTTCAATAATCTCATCCAATGGGTTTTTCATCTCAGATATAGTGGTTTTCTGTTCTAGAAGTTTGATTTGGGTCTTTAAAAAATTACTTTAAATTTTTTTCCATGTCTATACCTAACAAATTTTCCTCTAGTTTCTTTGATGTATGAACAATTCACAATTGTTTTTTCTCTGTGTCTACTCATTTTATCATCTGTGTCATTTTTGGATCGTTTTCTGTTGATTGCTTTTTATCCTGATTATAGGTTGCATCTTCCTACTCCTTTGCATGCCTAGTAGTTTCTTATTAGAGGCCTAACATTGTTAGTTTTGCCCTATAGAGAGCTGGACATTTTTGTGTCCGTATAAATATTTGTGAGCATTGTTCTAGGATGCAGGGAAGTTCTCAGAAACAGCTGGGCCCTGTGGCGGCTTACTTTTAAGGTGGGATCAAAGCAGCCTTGAGTCAGGGGTTCATCTTTCCCCCTTTGCTGAGATAAGACCCATTGGATTACTCTACCTGGATGCCCTGAGAATTAAGAGAGCCTGACTGGGCAGAGCAAGACCTATTCCTGGACCACTGTATGCTTCAGAGACTGTTTGCTTTGCTTTGTGTAGTTGGGTCCTCCCCTGGTCTTGGGGAGGTTCCTCACATGCATGTACTGACCGGGACTCAGCCACAAGCTCTGGGGAGGCCTCCTGTAGCCTTCAGAGCTTTCTCCTCAGGGCTCTGCCCTGCAAACTCCAGCTGCCCTGATCCCTCTGGACCCTCAGTTCTGTCCCCTCTACCTGGGCATCTGTCTGAAGGCTCTGCCTGCCTCCAGGTCCTGACTGCTGCCTGGAGACTTTCTCCAGATGATGAACTAGGCAAGCGGAGAGCTCACTTAGTTACAGGCAGAGTCACTTTTTCTGTTACATGATCATTGTCCTTTGATTCCCACTGTGTAGTGTCTGAAAACCATTTTTAAAGATGAATTTCTCACTTGTTTGGGTAGGAGGGTTAAAGCCTGCCCTTTTATCCCATGGTGATCAGAAGTGGAGGTTTTCAATCATTTACGAACATTAAATTATACTTTGTCTTTTCAAGTTCCAACTCAGAGACTAACCGCGTGTGTGGCTGCCCTTCCGCAGCTGAGAGACACCAGTGCCGGTTTCAGAAGAGTGTGTTCCCTGTGCTCAGAGAAAACAAAGACAGCCTAGTGACAAACACATAGCTTGTTTTAATTTAAAGTGGAACGGAGTGAGTGTTTTTTCCTCCGTGTTCAAGTCAGGTTGATTGTAGATAGATGAAAGTCTTTGATACCATCAGCACAGCATTCTTACCGGCCCAGGAACAGGCGTGAGTGTTCTTGGAAAAGGCTTGTGGGTGTGCTGAGGGCAGTCTTGTTGTTTTTCCCTCGCTTTGAATGAAAAAAGAAACTTATTTATTTTTATAGTAATGTTTCCTCAGAGTGATTGTGTAGCAGCCCTAGAACATAACACTCTACATTGCAGAGCAGAAACAAGTGGCGCTTTGTACTGTGCATGGGGCACGCCGTCCCAGCTACAAAAGTGTTCTTTAATAGAGCGAAAGCCCGAGTGCGGTTCCTGTTTCCTGACTTGTTATTTTTAAGTGTGATTGATACTGTGCTCCTCATCAGAGAGTGACCAGAAACTAAGGAAGCTGTTAAAAAAAAAACTAAATCGAAAATTATTTTGGTTTTAACTCCTGGGCTTCCGTTTCTTAGAGTGCCAGACCCAGATCACAGCTGTCTCGGCTCTCACAAATGTTGCCTCAGCTCCTCACTGTGTTTGGCCCATGTCAGGATCCCTGTGGGGAGGAGCAGGAACTGTGTGCTGGGGGAGAGTCAGTGCTGTCCCTCCTGGGCACTGGACAGCAGTGGGGCCTGCAATGCCCTGCCCTCTGGTGGCTCCCAGCAGTGTGTCTGTCTTTTCCTGGTACGCAGGGCAGACACACCATAATTGGGAAGGTCGAGCACTGGTCCGTTTGGACTGAGGAAGCTGGGCTGGGTCAGAGCCTAGTTCCCGTGGGACAGATGCCCTGCTGGTCCTGGACCCCTGATGCCTGTGGTGTCTCTAGGCTCCCATAATCTCACAAATGCTTTTCATTTCCTTTCTTGTAAACTTTCACATCACTTCCCACCTATACAGGGTCTTGCCACAAATGTTGACATACCCGTCAGATGGAAGGATGCATTCTGTAGCAGGAGCTGTGTTGGCCGGACCTGTCCTTGGGCATCTGCTTTACCGTTTCCACGTGGGGCAGTTTTGAGAGGGCTTCAAGCATGCCCCTGCTGCTTGCCTTGCCTCTCTCTCTCCCCTCTTGGTCTTCACCTCTTGTTCCTTCTTGGTCTTGGGGAATCCTTTACTCTCTTGGTGGCCGAGAGCTGGGCAGAAAGCAGTTTGCCTCTGGCCTCCTTCTTCCTTTCAGCCTCCCTGACCTCTGCCTGTGAGAGCCTGCAAGGGCTGGGGCTGTGCACTTCTGCCCGGAACATCCCAGCAGCTCCCTCTGACCCAGGCAGCACCCCCAGTGCCGACTTTCCCGGCCTCTTGTGTGTCCCGAAACATTGAGACTTATTTTCACTGGATCCTTTTGTCTGGGAGCACCAGGGTTTTCGTGGACTTTAGTTAATCCAGTGCCCAGGTGGGGCATCTGTGATTCTTTGGCCTCATTCAAATGCACAACTGAGGTGTGTAGCCAGAAGGCCTCTGATTCTCAGGTCAGAGCATCATGACTGCGTCTGCTTGTATAAGGTTGTGGTTATAGGGGAAGAGGTAGGATGCCCCTGCCTAGCTTTCAGACAGCTCACAGTGCTTGGTCCTTCTCAGCACTGCACCTTCCTGGCTCTGAGGATGAATCACTAACAACACCCCCCCCCCCACCTCCCGCCCAGTGGCTGGGCACTGGAGTCCTGGGCGTGGTGTTTTCTGTGGAAGGCATTTACTGCAGAACCGGGCAGCCCCCACCTCCCAGTCCTGCCCGGGGCGGTGCTGGCTTGGTTTTCAGACTGCGGAACAAACAGGCCTTGTTGATCATGTGCCTGATGTAAGCAGGTATGAGGGAGAACCCTGTTTGACATATAATCTAAGTTTGGTTTGGCTATTTTCTTTGACCTGCGTTCATCCATGTGTGTTTTCAACTTTTGCAAACTTGTGTGCCCAGAGCCCTGTGGCATTGCTGCACCTTGAAAACAAACAATTACCTACACAGATGCCTGTTTCTCAGAACATCCTCAGGTTTACAAGAACCATAGCATACGCAGGCAGGAGGGCTGGGCTGCACTGGACCTGGGGCAGGCGGCAGCACTGCTAAGCGGTGCACGTACCTCAGCTCTGGTTGTGACTCGGCTTTCTTCCCTGTGGGCCCTTCCTGGTCAGGACAGGGAAAGTCAGGGAATCTTTTTCTTTTCTTTCTTTTTTTTCCTTGAGTTGGAATCTCACTTTTTTGCCCAGGCTGGAGTGCAGTGGCATCTTCGCAGCTCATCGCAACCTTCGCCTCCTGGGCTCAGGTGATCCTCCTACCTCAGCCACATGAGTAGCTGGGACTACAGGCGTGCACCCACATGCTAGGCTGATCTTTGTATTTTTTGTAGAGACAGGGTTTCTCTATGTTGCCCAGGCTGATCTCGAACCCCCTAGGCTCAGGGAATCCTCCCACTTCAGCCTCCCAAAGTGCTGGGATTACAGGCTTTGAGTTAGGGAGTCTTGAACCTAGCAGGTCTTGTCAGAAGGCCTGGAGGCTATGCGGAGTTTAAGAATGGTTTTCCTGCTCTGGGCATGCATTTCTTTCCTCTACTATCACTGCCTTGGGTCAAGGGGAGTTCTTAGCAGTGATGGGGAAGCTCTAGGTAGGCCTTCCTCACTAGTTGATAACCTTGACCTTGAAGACTAGTCTCTAAAATAAACATTCTGTCATTTTTTTCAGGAAAAAGTTTTCTTGCAGTTAACTTCTTATGCTCAGATAGTTCAGCATGCATGTCCTAGATCTGCCTGGAGTGCCTACAGTTCTCTGGCTTGGGTGACTTGGCGTCGTGGACGAGCAGGTCACTTCCCCAGTGGGTGACCAGACCAATCTAAGCACCCAGGTAGCGGCTGTTTGGAGAGGGAGCTGAGAATAAAGGCCATGGGAAAGAGGGCTGATGTCTGTGATCCCTTTCGCACTGGTCATCTATTTCAGGTTTCTAGCACTTAATGCTCCAGCTACAATGTGCTGCTTGAGACCAAAGATTAAATGCAGTCATGGAAACGCCTTCCTGCCCACGTGGTGAATGGCTCTGTTCTGGACAAGTGGCCTAAGTATGGAACTATGAGTGAGTTTGGGATTTCCCCAAGAAGAAAAGGAAAGTGAATAAAAATGAAATGTCTAAAGTAGAAGAAATTCAGTTATGTGTTACTCTGAAAAGATAAATGTTACAAAAAAAAAAAAACAAAACCTGCCATTCTTGTATAAAATATATTTGCCCTGTGTTTATTCTAATTTTTTGAGTCAGAGTCATACTCTGTCACCTTAGCTGGAGTGCAGTGGCGCACTCACGGCCACCGCAGTCTCGACCTGCTGGGTTTAGGTGATCCTTCAACCTCAGCCTTCTAAGTAGCTGTAACTACAGGTCCACACCACCATACCCGGCTAATTTTTTGATTTATTGTAGTGACGTGGTCTCGCCAAATTGCCCAGGCAGGTCTCAACGCCACGGACTCAGGCAATCTTCTTGCCTCTGTCTCCCAAAGTGCTGGAATTACAGGTGTGAGCCACCACGCCCGGCATACCCTGTGTTTATTCTTAAAAGCTCACATCAAATTTTTGATGCAGCGGATGGAATTTTAAAATCAAGGTTTGATGCACCATTTGATTCTTCTCTTACCTTTTATGTTAAAATACACTTATTCCTTGGGGGACATAAGAGTGAAATGCATGTCCTTCACTCCTGTGCCCACAGTTGGCCATCCCTGAAGGCTAGGGGAGGTGTGGGTTGTGTTACCTTGCCCTGCCCAGATACGGGCATCCTCCTATGTCCATTTCTCAGGCTGTTATCTAGGTGTTGTCTTTCAGGGCCTGTACTGTGTCCTACCCTCAGCGGGTCCTTTTCCAGGGTGGCCTTATCATGTCTCCCTCTATCTGCAGCCACAGAGTATGATCTGACTCAGAGTATGGACCCTCAGTCCCTCGGGAAGCTGCTGCAGGGCTCAGGCCTCAGGGACCAAGGGAGGGGTACTCTCAACCACCATGTCTCCTCTCCCCACAGTGTGGCCCGTCTTCCTCTGGAACCTTTTTGCCGAGCCTTGCTTCTCCATACACCCCACCCTATCTCATTGCCACTCTGAGAGCATCATCCTCCCAGCCATTCCTCTCAAGCCCAATAACGCTGTGAATCCTCCCCACTTGCCAACCCTAAACTCAAACTCTACTTCATTCCCCCAAAGAATATATAGCATTTGGCATAAAATTGGGAGATCGGCATAAAGACAGCATAGATCCAGGCTGGCCACCCAAACCGGGGAAGACATTGGGGGTAAAAGAACCTGAATTAGGAATCCGTTGTTACTTATACAAACTTTGCACACCTGTGAAGCAAGAGGTGGTTGGAGGACACCTCGGTGAAAGCTGTGTTAGTCATGTTGTGGTAGTCTTTTGTCGCTCATGTAACCATAAGTTTATTGCTAGCTCTTAATCCCGAATACCCTGCAGGACAGTAAAACCATGGTGAGATCCTGACACAAAGCAAATGCAGCAATGAGAACAAGCCTTAAACCTGGAAAATAACCTTGAGACGCAGAGTCTGTGGCAATGTTATTTTCATATTGCACAATTAAGGACCTTGTTTATTAAGTCGCACAATGTGGAAACGAAGAGTTAAATCTGGGGTATGTTCTGTCAGCCCGCTGATATAAATGGCACATGTTGAAAGTAAATACAACAGATTAATTGCCTTCCTCACAACAGTCCTTCAATTGAGCGTTTTAGCTCCACCCTCAGCTCATAAGGAAGTCATCTCAGAGTTCCAGTTGTCTCTAATAAGTGCACTTTAAAAAAAATACTTGGTGAATGATGACTTCATTTAAAACTATGATCTCACAAGGCTGTTTGACCGTAGTCACAAGGACTGTCAAAGCGCTCATTTATTCAGCTTGTAAGGCTCCCTTGAACCTCTCTGGGAGGCCCTCCTGACCAGGCTCAGGGACAGGTGGCCAGAAGCCATCCCCTGGCCGCAGGGGTTGGGAAGGATGGCTCTTGGGCTGTCTGGTCACCGCCCTGCTGCCTTTCCTGCTGGCCTGGGGTGATGCCTGTGACCTTCGTGGAGGGGAGAGGATGGCATTTAGAGGCTTCTTGAAAAACGTCGATTCCTCCAGGGAAAAAGAGAGTCAGGGATATTTTACTTGCTTCATTTGCTTGCCTGTAAGTCATTCCTTATAACATCAACAAGGATACCTGATCTCAAACCAGGCAAAGTGGGGACTGAAGGGA
>CAUYQG010286121.1:0-14924 GCA_963574415.1 Tarsius wallacei | reverse complement strand
AATAACCCAATGGATATGACACTGTTCTTGGCACAATGTACAATAGATCCTAATTGATACAGTTCTTGCATTTAGAAGTGAGTTTTGGGAAATAAGCCAGACGTGACGGTAGTAAACTCTAATGAAAAAAAAAAGGGGGGGGGGGTGTTTGCAGTCAGAATCCCAGATGTGCCATCTACATGTTTTATCATTTCTAGGGGCTTCATCTTTATTATCTTTCAAAAATAATACCTACTTCACAACATTGTTTTGAAACGTAAATGTCACTAAAGTGATAGCCAGTTAGCAGGTGCTCAGAAATGATAGCTGGGAGGTTTCAGCAAATTTACCTTATTACAGGTCTCCAATCTTTGAGAGCAGAGACAATTCAGCTATATTTGCTGTGGACATGAGCTGAGAAGGAATATCTCCTCAAAACTAGAGAAATGTGCTATAGATATCTCCTCCAGAAACTGAGAGATTACTTCAGTGAGGTTTACAAAGTATTTTTTGCTTCTGAAAATGGATTCCTTTAAATAACTCCTTCCTGTAGAAATGGAAAGCTGGTATTTTGCCACCTTGAATAATAAATAGACTAATCCATTATTTATTTTATTTTTATTCCAAATCTTTCAATCATAATAATGTCAGTCACAAAAAGATGCTCAAAAACATTGATCATGTAAATTAATGGAATAATCTATTTTATATTATGAAATTATTTGGATAGCTATTGCATACTCATTAAGTTAGACATTTTATCAAGAGTTTAATGTATTATAAATGTAGTAATTATACATTTATTTGCTATGAAGTAAGACATAAAAATCAGTTTTCTGCTTGCATTCTAGGTTTTTTCCCTTTCTTTTCTACTTAATAGTAATGAGCTAAGTAAAACTATAATAATACTACAATAACACTTATTGTAGCTTATCTCATGCCAAGCATCAGAATAATCCCTTAGCCAGATTAACTCAGTTCACACAGCAACCCTCTAAGACAGTATCATTATTACTCCATTTCACAGAAAATGACACTAAAGTTTAGATAAATTAATGCTGTGTATGTTGGCATTGTTTATTTAAAGTCAGTTAGCAGCTTTATGATAGTAATGATAAACATTTTTATGTTTTATTTATATTTTATAAGTAATATCCATGGATGTTTTAGGCTCTAGTTTTATTGCTCATCAAAATAACATACATTAGGTGGTAAAGTCTTTACCATCTAATAAGCAATATCAAGAGCCAGAAGTTCTGGGTTCAGATGGTAGCTCTGCTACCTATTTATGAGAAAGGGGAGACATTTCATACGCACTTATAATCTGCTCGCACCCACATACAGTGGCAGTGCTGTTAAATGTGGTGGAGAGACACAGCGAAAGAACAGAACCAGACATGGGGTCCAATCTCCCTCGGTACAGGGGCCCCATCTATTATCTTTATTTCTCTCGAAGTAATATCTGTTCTTGCTATGATACACATGGATCAGTAGAGGAACACTCTCTTGGCCATACTTGAAAATTAATGAGCAATAAATATAATTCTACTTGTTTTTATCTCATTAAGTAAATATATTAAATTGCTAGTGACTAGGATTTGAGAAGGTTGACTCAATTTATTAAGAAAGTAAACCATCACAGATGTCTGTCCTTTAAATATTATTGTCAATAAATTACTTGTGAAATGTGTCAAAATTAATGGAATCACAACAGGGAACTTAAATAACTTGTGATGGGTACTCAATAATAAATATTTGATCAACTCACTGTATTTAGAAGAATGTAAAAAAGTCAAATTCCAATTTTTTTTTTACAGCATTCAAGTAAATACATAAATATATCTTGTATAAAGAAAACAACAATGAGTGAGGGAAACTGCTAGGGAAGGGAGAGACACACCTCATCAACAAGGATACCTGCATAATCAACGTTTGTATACCTAAACCTGAATTGTACCCTACATCTTTAAAATTAAAAAAAAAGTAAGCAGACACAAATAAATGAAAAAAATTAGTATTTATAAATTGAAAAAAAAAGAAAACAGCAATGTTCTTGAGAAAGAAGGGGCTAGAAATTTTCAATTATCTTTATATTAATAAATTAATTTGCCGGGCTCGGTGGCTCAGCCTGTAATCCTGCGCTTTGGGAGGCTGGGGTGAGTGGATTGCCTGAGCCCGCGGGTTCGAGACCCGCCTGGGAAACTTGGCAAGACCTCATCTCTACAATAAATCAAAAAAATTAGCCGGGTGTGGTAGCACACGCCTGTAGTTCCAGCTGCTTGGAAGGCTGAGGCAGAAGGATCGCCGGAGCCCAGCAGGTCGAGGCTGCAGTAGCCGGGAGCGGCCACTGCACTCCAGTCTGGGTGACAGAGTGAGACTTCAACTAAAAAAAAAAAAATAATTAATTAATTAATTTTCCTATAAAAGACTTCCATATGACTATGTAAAAATTAATATCTATGTTTTAATCACATTTTTATTGCAAAGACAAAATTATAGCCAATAAATTGTTATAAGGAAAATTAGAAATTATCATTAGCACATTATTCTTAACCAATTTTGTTTTTTGAAAGCAGTGTGTGTCTATAATAGGGACAGCTATTTTAATATGGTTTTAATATATTTTTAAAAATGGAAAAATATTATGGCTGACCCCTTGAGAATTCAGTGGAATCTATGGAAAAAGCACATCCTCCTTTGTACACAATATGTAATAAGCTGCCTAAAGGTTTGTTCTAATTCAAATGAATAAGAATATTAGAGTCTGTATAAAGAAGAAAAGCAATAAAAAATTCATATTCTTCTGAATCATAAACAATCCATAAAAGGGACAAGAAAAGTCAATACATAACAGGTTGAAGAAGGGAAAATTGACTAAACTGAGACATTTTATAGCTAGACTGTAACTAGTTGCTAAGTGCTTTTGTAACCAAATACAATCATTCCACTGGCTGGCTCCTTCCTCCAAACCAGTGTAAGAATGAAGATATAGCCTGAGGTTCCAAATAAATTAGAGTCAGCCCGGTATGGTGGTGAAAAACATGACTTTGAGTCCCAGCCTTGACAGAAACTAATTGTATGACACTGGGCAAGTTACTCAGTAAGTATTCTGAACCTTAGTTTTCTTCAAATTTAAATTTGGAAAAAACAATTGCACTTAATGTATGGAGTGATTATATACATGGAAATATTAGCCAAGTACCAAATACATTGCAAACACTAAGTGTTATCTTGGCTGTTTGTTGTTGATTTGGTTGGTGTGTTTCAGATATTATCAATCTAAGATATCAAATACATTATTAGGTACTATATGTTAGCTATGGTGTTGGTTCTGTGAAGTGACAAAACATTACTTTTCATCCATATCATGCTGAAACCCAACTCTTAGTTTGCTGAACAAAATCAATTTGTTTCCCAAATGAATAATTTAAGATCATTGCACAGTAAGGCTATTGGTTCTGCTCCTTCTCTTAAACTAAGGCTATTTGGATGCAGAGAATCAGAAATAGCTAAAGTTTTTTCTGGAAGTGACAGAAACTATGAAATGTCAGCTTCACTATTTAGCAAGAAAATTTGGTATATTGGGGCAAATAAAAGGATGAAGGAGCAAGTAAATTTAAAACATGCCATTTTGAATGACAACTGAGTAACTATAACTATAATTTGGATAATTTTATTTGGCACCAAATCAATCTCTCTCTCTCTCTCTCTCTCTCTCTGTCTCCACACACACACACACACACATACACACACACACACACCCCACTTAATTTTAATTATCACACCAAAACCTAAGAATGATAGAGACAGGCGTTAGAAATTACCCATCGCTTCATCACTAACAAAACATTAGTAGCACAGCAAAATAACAACAATTATTTTAAAAATAGCCAGATTCAAGTTTTCAAAGATGACAACACTCTTGAAAGGTGGAGAGGAAAGAGTGGTTGCAGGTTTAGCCATGCACAGGTATGAGATGCCACCAATCATGTTCCTTTTTTATGTCCCACCTTAATAAACATGGGAGGCTTTATTTTGCAAATCTTGGTGATGAAAAGAGATTTGCAGTCTTCACATCTTATAAGGGTGACAGGTATAGTAGCTGAGCCAAAAAGGCATTCGGTGCTTTCATATAAAGATTGTAAAGTTCTGAAAGCTGATTCAAAATCCTGTCAGAGAATCTATCGTATTGCAACAATAATTACTTGACTTCAGTTCAAACTCCCAGGAAATAACACTAGGGTCATGTAGACATAGGCTGTAACTAAAATAATCAGTATGTATGTTTACTATGCTAATCAAAAGCATAGGTAATTAATATCTGCTGAGTATTTATCAAATGATAACAGATACCAGAAACTGGGCTATACACTAAATAGTAAAGACAAAATGATTAGAGAGGCATCTTTTCGTCTGTTTGAATTGCCCGAATAATCTGAATACAGTTATTTTCTTTATTCTTTCCTGCTTCCCTGACCTAACCTCAACCTAATTCTTCAACTTGGCTAACAATTACGTTTGTCATTACTCACTTAATTACTAAATATGAATGCCTTTTTGTGTATGTGCGTATATACAATTTTATCTTGGAGGAAAAAATTTATTCAACCAATAGTACTTGTTACATCCATTATTGGCTATGCTCTGAAAATAACCTAGTACAAAATAATTTTAGTAGCTTAAAGTCAACCCTTCTCTGACAAAAAATGGTGTCCTATGTTACAAAGATGCTATTTATAAAGACGTTTTCCAGCTATGTAAGAAAAAAGCATAAATATGCATGTGAATTGAAGAAGAAAATATATCTAGTGGTGTACACTTAGGTAAGTTTGTACATTAAACTCTATAGACATGCTTGAAGAGTATTAGAGATTCAAGAATGTGTTTATTCTGCAAGTTTGTGTATTTACATGTGTATGTACATATATACGTACAGCAGATCTTCTTGAGACATAGTTTTGCATTATTATAAACCTGACCTCCACAGCTGAATTTTTTGCATTCAAATCCTAGGACCAACATTTATAAGCTATGAGACCCGGAGCAAGTTATTTGAGTTTTCTGCTTTAGTTTCTTCATTTGCAAAGTGGGCATAAAATTGTACCTACTTGGTGGAGCTGTAATAAGAGTTAGATAAAGTAATCCTTTAAAGACTTAGACCTAAATGTAGCAAACAGCAAATATTATTGTCTTTTATCATATCCTCAAAAAAGAAGAGGCAACTGCCTTGATAAATATAAGTGTGTGTGTGTGCCATGTGTATTTCAGAAAACAAGACTAACTGTGTCTTGTGGGCATTTATTATCTTCTTTTCTCATAAATGTTGGCACTATTTTATCATGAGAATAAAGTAATATAAAAATAGATGGAAGTTATTTTTAAGCCCAGAATAACCCCTGTGTCCATGAGATGAAATTCCAGTGGAATCCTGTATGCCTCTGGCTGATCACATATTATCACACAATTAGCGCACGTGCGTGCACACGTACACACACACACACACAACTGCACAAAATCAAAGCAAAATCTTGTTGACTCCTTGAGAAAACAGAATAATAAAACTCATAATTCAAAAGAATTTTTACATCTCCCTGTTGCTCAATGCTGATGTAAGTCGTTGACTAGGCATTTCAGATTCTGTGTATATCAAGGCAATCTCACCTATATTTTAAAGTATAGATTTATCCGATTATCCAAGTTTATTTTTCCATATTATGTTCTACTCTTCACTAACATGAAGAAAATGTGTAGATTGTGAAAACAGATTTTCTCTTATGCTCCGGCAAGATATTTATCTGGAAAATAACTTAGATTTACAGATAAACAAATTAATTCTGTCAAAAATTCCACTTTGAAAATCAGAATGGGTTTGTTCATTTTGAACAAGAAATAGCACTTTTGACCAGTCCAAACTTAGTGCACTTAAGCATATGGCTTAAGTGAGAAGAGAAGAGATACAATTCTTTAGTGTAAGAGGGCTTGATACTATACCATGTATAAGAGGACGTGGCCTCACTTTTGCCACCCAACCACTTCAGTTTTCTACTTTACAGATTTATAAAATCTTTACCACTTTCTATATTTGAAAACTTAATTTGTAAACATTCTCATAATGATATAAGCTTTTTATACATATAAATTTATGTATGAAAAAACTTATGCCCTGACTTATTCTGTCTTTAGTTCAAAATGCTAAAGTATTGAGGTAGGTGGAAGTGCTCAACAGTTAAGAATAGGCACATTGTAATTGTCCCTTTCACTTCCTAGGTGTTTGCCTAGAAGGATGATAACTAAAACTGTAATCACACAGCTATTCTGAGGTTTAAATGAGATAGTGACTATAACGACTTTAGAATTTCAGGTATATTAAGTCCTCAAACATGTAATGGTAGTTATTTTGCCTATTCTCTATCCCTGAAAAACTCTCTTCACACTTCTCAGCAGTAGACTAATATTCATCCTGTGAGTATAAACTCAAGAGATTCCTTTGTAAATCCTTCATGACTTTTACAAGGAAGTGAAGCCAATATTCCTTAGGAGAGAATGGAGAAGCATCTCTACAGAAAAGAAGTTGATACTGGTAATAGAAATGGGAAATACCAGGAAATATCCACTGCCTTGGGTCAGAGAACATGATGAGTTCTGCTTTTCCTCTCCTGAATCCCTGTTGTGGCCTTCAGGGTCTGAGATGAGACTTCTGGATTGCAAAGAAAGAGGCTTTCAAAACTTGAGAAAACAAAGGAATAAAGTATTTTGTTGAACTTTTGCTTTTATCCTCCTTTTTTAATGCTTTGTTCTGGTAATGCCTGTTCTGTAAGTACGTTTGCCTGAGACAAAGTACCAAACACAAGCACGTCACAAAGGCTGACTCTAGGCTCAGGTGAGAGGCACCATTGGGCATTTTAAATTTTATTTTTAAAATTTACTCTTTCCTGGATATGAAAATATTGGAAATTCAAGGTGAAATGTAAAAATAAAAATATCACTTGAATGTCCTGTAACAGCCCAGATTTAATGCTTCTTGATAATCTGCGTGTCAGACAAAGTGAGGAGCTTAGAAAATTTCCCACAAACATCCATGCAGTTGAGTGATGGGTTCTTAGCTTCTATTAAGACAAACAATCCCAGTTCATGGCCAGAGAGAAGGCAAAGCAACTGTCATCCCTGCCTTCACTTTTCTGAACTGGCTGAGAAACACGCAATTTTGAAGAATAGAAAGATTTGGATTCCATATTTATATAGTTATCTAATATATGCATGCATGAATGCAACAGAAATGTATGCATAGATATGCGATGGCTCAGAAAATACTAAGTTCATTAAAACAAAACTAAGCATTAAACCATTTTTCAAGGAATTAAGTTAGAAAAAAGAATTTAGAGATAAACAGATCTTGCTATATAAGGACTTGTAATCATAGAGCCAACAAAACAAGGAAAGTTAAATAGTGATTGTACAGCATAAGGTAACTGGTTGAAAAAATTGGAATAAAAGCATATATGCATAAATAATAAAATACAAAAATTGAATAGCAATAATTTGACTCTAAAAATCCACATTATATCACCAAAGATCTGAAACTGAGCATGAAATAAACAAGGCTACTTTGATAGTTGCCAGTAAAATAAAGAATGATAAAATATAGTTTTTCAAAATAAAACTAAGAAATGAATTTTAAAAATAGATATATACTCTCCAAATAACTATTTTGAGAGAGTTAAGGAAAAAAATGGAGAAGAAATAAAACATAAAGGCAATAAAAATAATAAAAGTAGAAAAAATGAGAGAAAAAATATAAGAGAAAATTAAATTACTATTTTAAAGCAAAGTCTGAAAGTTCCAAAGAGTAAATAAATACATTCTAAAAATCAAATACTTAAACAATACTGACCTGAATAAATAGCACAGAGGATTTAAAAATAAAATTATGCTATATGTGTTTAAGGTGAACTAAAAAGAATAGTAGGAGGTGGCAATGGTAACTTAAGATAAATTAGAATTACAAGCAAAGTATATCAAACAGAACAGAGAATAATGGTAATAATTATGTATAAAATTCAAAAAATTTAAACAACAAAACCAGAATTTGATTCAAATATAATAGATGTAAGCAATGTAAATACTGCTATAGATCAGGAAGATTGCTTTTAAAAGGTAAGAACAAAGATATGAATAGTATAGTGAATGTAGGAAATAGATACAAATAAAATGTATGCAATTCATGTGCTTATGTGTAGAGGTGTGTGTGTGTGTGTGTGTGTGTGTGTGTGTGTATGTGCACATGTAACTTGGTCTTTACAATAAAGAACATTATTTTTATTATCCAAATAACTTAAAGACTAAAAATCTGACAAAATTTCAAAAAAACAGAGATTATAAGGCCACATTCTCTGGCCAAAATGCAATAAAATTAGATATTTAAAAAAATTTATATAAGAACAACAAAAGCAACAAACTTTCAGCACTTTAAAAATTAAGATGGTTATCAAGCAAAAAGAGAAACCAAACTACAATTTCCAACAAGCATCACTATTTGTGTTGAACATTTGATTTTGCTCTCACTATACACATACACATATATTATCTCATTAAATCTTACAAAACACTATAAGGTAAGTATTTTTACTTTAAATTACAAATGAAGAAATGATGAGATAAAGTCCCTTTCACAATATGTGCACACTGTCAGAATTAAACCTGATCCTGCTTCATTCTAAACTTAAGCTCTTTTACACATGATCTTAGCCAAATTCTGAGAAGCAATAAGCAATGCTCTTTTCATACTAATTAATTAAAAATTTTTAATATTTTAGGTGAGATTAAAGCAGTTGTCTGAAACAAATTCATACTTGTTAATTTTCCCAATACTAAACAAAGGATTTTTTAAAAGGCGAAGAAAAAAAGAACTAAGCACTTAGCCCAAGAAGATACAAAAAGAAGGGAAACACAACTCTCTATGGTATTAGAAATAGCTCACAACAAAAATAAAATAATTAATAAATTATATCAAAAGCAATAAAACTAAGAAATTTAAAATTCACAAAACTCTGGCAAAAAGCATAAAATAAACATCTAAAAGTAGGAAAATAAAAAGAAAGATAAATTTGGAAAACAACCAATTCAACAACATCATATGCATGACTATTTAATAAAAATTGAAAGTATTTTCATTAAATTGATAGTTGATAGGCAATCCATAATTTACCAAAATTAACAAATGAAAATATATGAAAAATGAATAAGCAAATGACTTATAAAGATGTTTTATAGGTAGGGTTATCCAAACATTTAAAGAATCAATCCTACTTGTTCTATATAAACTCTTCAACAGCAGAAATTAAAAGGGGAAGCCACCCATTAATTTTATATAATCAGTATGACTACAATATAATATGAACCAAACATAACTCAAATATTAAAACATAAAAAACTTTAACTCAATTTCTCTTGTAAATGTAAATGCAAAAAGCTTTAGTAAAATAGTAGCAAATGGAATTCAATAGTCCGTTAAAAGAGTAATGTATCATGACAAAGTTATTGAACTTAGAAATGTGTTAATATTAGGAAAGCTAATAATATAATACATCGCATAGTTCTAATAAGAAAATATATATAAAATAATCCTAATACATTAAAAACAAAACATTTGATAAAAGTCAATTCCTTAGTACCATATACCTTCAATCCTAATGCCATATTACTATTGAAAGACTAGCAGAGTTATTAAAACATCATAAGAATTAGTGCTTCAACATTATTAGTTAACATTATTATGAAACATCTAGCCAATTCAAGAAGATGTAAGTAAAAAAAAAGAAATACGTTTATTGTAAAGCAAGATACTTTTTATTATTTAAGAGTAATATGCTAGTAAACTAACTTTAGAAGTTCATTAAAGTTAAATTTAAGAAAAAATGCATTGTTTTATAAGTTAGACTCACCTACTAAAATTCATTTTGTATGTAAATAAAATTCACAAATAAATATTTTACTTATACCTTTATTATTTCTAATCAGCTTTTTAAAAGATAATTTTTATACTTATTTTCATTCAAATAGAGTACATTGCGACACTGGCTTTAATGACATTGACCAAAAATAACATATATTTTGATGCAAAGGTCTGAAGTTTGTCCCCAGTTTTGAGAGAGGGAAGATAAATACTTCATTTTGAAGGAGATTTACATATACACTATGGAAGATACCATTTTAATTCCTGGGAAGTTGGAGTTAGAAGTGTCCGCTGCTTGTGAACAGCTCAACAGCATGGAGTCCTCCAGGTTGGTGTATCTCTAAACTTGACCCACCTGGAGATCCATGGTGTCGAACAATGAACTTTCCAAACCAGCAAGGCCTCCATAAAGTGAGGGAGCTCCTCTTCACCATCGGTGGTTGAAGAATACACAACCTATACCTACTCTAACCCAGATGAGTTTCTGTTCTTTGTCGTCTCTGTCAGAATTTCCTCCATTCACTCTCCATTTCTGGCCTATTGTTTAAGCTCCTGGCCATAATGTATTCTTTTCATACTCCAGATTAACTCCAGGCATTTGCCTTTGATAAAGAAAAATGAATAAGGGAACTGGCAAAAACTTTCAAGTAGTGTCTAACTTATCATAAACATTCAGAGAGCATAATTTTTTTCTCTGTATGGTTGCTATGTAACACATATATTCAATTGTACTTGGGGACCAAATATTTACATCTCACTGTGGAATGTCAAAGTTCAAGTCACACATCTGATTGAAGTTCTTAGTGAAGAATGGATGTCAGGCTAAAAGCCACATGCAAAAACTGACCTGTATTTGAGACTTCAACAAACTTTTAAGGGCTTGTTTGTTTATGATCTGTCCTTTTTCATTCAGGTTGTCTTAAGCCCACTCATCTAAGCTGCTTCATCCTCATTGTGGCTTGCTCTTAGGGCCCCTGGGTAGGGGCTTGCATTTATGGGATCCTCAATGCCATGTTTTGTTCTGCCTGCTTCTGCTGTGCCACTCAAGCCCCCACAGAGGACATGTGGGCCCTCCAGGGGCCTGCAGTTCCATCTTCTCCAAACACAGCTAGATCCCTAGGCTGCACTAAGGGGTGAGGAAAGAAAGTGTCTGAAGATACTGTGAGTTCAGAAGACCTGTAAGGATTATGTTCAGTCCGTGTCCCACCTACTTCGACTTTTAGATGCTTTTAACTGGGGCTATGTGTGCTTATTTTCAATTAGAGAGAGACAGATAAAAATTAGAATGCATATATTCTTAGAAAACACTATATAGCACAATCTCTCACTTATTATTAGTTTGCTACCTAAATCCACACTCTTCTGAAATTTATGCCAATTATTCTAAAAATGCTTTTGACTACTTTAATAACTGGCAACTGACTGAAAAATCGAAAAATGGGTAGATAGATGGATAGATGAATGAAGGGATAGACAGACAGTCAGACAGTCAGATAGAAGCATTTAAAAGAAAGACCATGACCTGAGTGCTAGTAGTAGACAATTATTTTCATATTTTGATCTGAGAGTAACCTATATTGGAGTCTAGTAAAAGAAACAATGATCTGGTAAAGGGAGGCAGAAGTGTTAAAGACAAGTGTTCACTTGTCTAATCCAGTTCAACGATACCATTTCATTATAGGAAGAGAGACTGATTAGAACCTACTGATAGTTCTTTCTATCCGGCTGTGCAATGGATTACCATTACCAGAGATGAGTACATACTCCTATGTCAGAAAATTTAGATTTAAGTCACATCTCAGGGATCTAACAATTTATAACCATCAGCATCTTTGCAAGCCAGCCCCTGAGTCCATGATTGCCCATGTGTTATTTATATTTGGAAATAATTGTGTTTTTGTGAGGTATGTAGGAGATGTGTGTGCAAGTTCTTTGTAATCTGCAAAGCCTATACATTTAAAAATTAACATTGTTGTTTTAGTAAATGCAACTGATTAAGAAGCTTAAGGGCTAGGTTCTTACAAAAAATGGGTCAAAAAGCATCTGTATGTTTTTTAAAATAACGAAAAAGGGGAAAGAATGACTGCAAGGAAAGGGTTTGTTAGGATCCAAAGATCATTGCTGTTTTTATCACTGCACTACAAGATCCCGTGAGAGCTGTTCATCTGTTTGGTTCACTCTAGTTCAAAGCCCAGCACATGATAAATACTAAATAAATATGTGTTGGATGAACGAATACATGTTTTCCTTTTCTTGTAGTCAGTAATTAATGTGTTTTTTTTCAAATTTGCCTAGATTGTAAAGCCACAATGACACTGTGAACCTGCCCACAAGTGCCTGTGAATCTGAACTACCTTGATTCATTCCAACTTGAATGCAGGCACCAACCCACTGCACCTGCCTACTTTTCCAAGATCCAGGGTAGTAAGTCTATGTCTTTAATTTCATGTAATTCATACATGCCTAGATCTTGAAAGGGGGCATTTTCACTTTCCCAAGACATTAGTTCATATTGAGGTGTCCACACCGCAGGGCTGTACAGGACAACCCATTAGCTTGCAGGAAGAAGTCACTAGAAATTCTGTTCTTATTTTTTTTTAATCTCATTTTTAAAAGATGTGTGTGGATATATACTATAATATACATAATCAAGGATCTCATTATTCAGTGATATAATTTATAGATAAATATTCATACAATGATCAGGCTCAAAATACTGTTCTGAATAGAAGTGTGTAGCTGCCATTCTCCGTACCCCACTCATCTTGTCTAGGTCTTTCCATGTGCTCTTGCTGACTTCCATACATCAGTATCTGCTTCTGTGTGTCTGTGGGCTTTTTCAGAAGGCCCCTCTGCTTGTCCCATATGGCCAGTTTGAAATGCCCCTGAAATTCATTGTCCCTAGGAACAGCCTTCAACTAATGCTTTTCAAATAATGATCATCTCGGTGGTTGGCAAGATATTATTAATGAGGCTAGTGATTTTGATAATTATGAGACTAGTGTATCATTTCTTAGAATTTCCCATGTGTCCCAGTCTCCCCTGAGATGCTCAGCTGAATAGAACATTTTTATTGGCTTACTTCCCTTTCCCTGCTTGACATTCCCTCTTCCCTCCATGACTCTCTACACTTTCCAAAGAGAAGTGGGTTGTGCTTCTGGGAGAACCCAAACTAAAGTAAGTGTGTGAGCAAAACCATGCAGATGTTACTCCAAACCAAAGCTCCATTCTGTTAGTTCTTAGGCAGCCTGCTCCTCACAATCACTGACGGAGCAAAATTAGCCTGGCTTTACTGTTCCCTGGGGCACAGTGTAGTAAGAATGTGGTAGAAGAATAATAATATATTTTAAAAAGTTAACCTGGCAACAAACCATTTAGGTTAGTCCTAAGACCTGTTTAAGTCTACTTTCTCCAGTATCGCCAATGTCCACACTGGGCCGTTCTCAAGTTCTTGAGGCCAAGGGATGCGGAAGGCATCATTATTGGTGGTGATGATAGTATCAGAATTAATCCTGCCTTTTTTTCTCATGGAATTACTTTGCTCCTTTTAATTCATACAAACAAAATCATGGCTTACTAGGTTTCTGTGTTTGTTTTTACTTATTTAAACAGTTTTCAAAGCCTCCTGGAAAATTAAAAGGAAAAAATAATGACAATAATAAAAATGAAGCACTCCTATTTGTAGAAGATTATTCTTCTTCAACAGATAATTTTCAGTATTTATTTTTCCCTAGGAATTTGCTAAAGATATTTGCATGAAAACAAGCTTTTAAGCTAGCAGTACACCCATATCTACTGTTCATCTCCTAATTCATAATTCTCCCTTTGAATATTTCTTTCCAAAAATTAACTCTGAAGAAGATCCTTATTTTCTCAAAAACAGGTCTTTGAATCCAAAGAAGGAATATGGTAAAACAAGAGATGGACGACTACATTCTATATTTTATGATGATTATAAACACATTAGGGAAGATATCAAATTTAGCATTCTCTAAATATGTCTGCTACATTGTTTCTAAAAGGAGTAGTGAAATATTCCTCAAGCCTCCTTTATATTCATGCCTCCTGAATTTAATTCTTTTTGAGTCAGCATCTTACTCTGTCACCCAGGCTAAAGTGCAGTGGTGCAATCACAGCTCACTGCAACTTTGAAATCCTGGCTCATGCATTCCTCTCACCTCAGTCTTCCAAGTAGCTGGAACTACAGGTATGCACCATCATGCCTGACTAATTTTTTTAGTTTTTAGTGTTTTTGTGGAGAGGAGTTCTCACTGTGTTGTCCAGACTGGTCTTGAATTCCTGGACAGAAGGGATCCTCCTGCCCTGGCTTCATAAAGTACTGGGATTACAGGAGTGAACTACTGAGTCTGGCCCATTTTGGAAGACTATGCAGCGGAATTAAAAACTTAAAGTGAGTCCATATGTGCATCATACATTAAAAAAAAAATACATGGCTGGGTGCTGTGGCTCATGCCTATAATCCCAGCACTTTGGGAGGCTGAGGTGGGAGGATTGCTTGAGCCCAACAGTTTGAGACCAGCCTGGGTAACATAGCAAGACCTCATCTCTAAAAAAAATGTTTTAAATTAGCCAAGTATGGTGGTATGTGCCCCAGCTACTCAGGAGGCCGAGGCGGAAGGATCGCCTGAGCAGAGATCAGCACTGCGGTGAGCCATGGTCAGGCTGATGCACTCCAGCCTGAGTGACAGTGAGACCCTGACTCAAAAAAAATAATAATAATAAATTTTAAAAATAATTTAAGGCCAGGCTTGGTGGCTCAGCCTGTAATCCCTGCACTTTGGGAGGTCGAGGAGAGTGGATTGCCTGAGCCCACGGGTTCAAGACCAGCCCAGGCAACTTGGCGAGACCTCATTTCTACAATAAATCAAAAAATTAGCCAGGTGTGGTAGCGCATGCCTGTAGTTCCAGCTACTTGGAAGGCTGAGGTGGAAGGATCGCCAGAGCTCAGCAGGTCAAGGCTTTGATGGCCAGA
>CAUYQG010286118.1:0-14326 GCA_963574415.1 Tarsius wallacei | reverse complement strand
CCCGGCTAATTTTTTGATTTATTGTAGAGATGAGGTCTCGCTTGCCCAGGCGGGTCTCGAACCCGCGGGCTCAGGCAATCCACTCACCTCAGCCTCCCAAAGGCGCGGGATTACAGGCTGAGCCACCGAGCCCGGCTCTCTTTTATTCTTTAGCAGTGAGTGGGGACATCATCCTGACACAGATGCCAGTCTCCCTGTCTGCACACTCAGGAGAGAAAGTCTCAATCTCCTGCCATGCTACTGCCCGTGTATATAAAAAAAAAAATATTGAATCTGGATAAAACTTGGACATAGATTTGAACCTGTATACATCCTATCTGTCTTTGTCCAGGGCATCCCAGCCTGATTCAGCATCAGAATGTGTGGAACCAACTGCGTCAGCATCTGCAGACTTTTACTGATATATGACTATGAATAGTCATTCAGATCACAGGGGTGCAGCCTGTGTACAAATGCCTCGCTTCTTTTCCAGACCCCAAGTCTCAAGAGAACTTCATAGCAAACAGCCTGCCAGGATCTGGGTTCAGAGATGTGCAGCTCTGGATTGAAATAAGTGTGTGTGTGTGTGTGTGTGTGTGTGTGTGTGTAAATGTAGCCTTCACTGTGGCTAACCTGGGCCTTTCCCTTTACACTTCTGCTGACTCCCATGGCCATATCTCCCCTCACAGCTCTCTCTGAAGCTGGGAAGGCAGGTCTATCCACACGAGTGGCAGAACACAGGACACAGATGAGCGTCCCCTCAGACACCCCTCAGTCAGTGATGATAGAGATGTATACACACCCTAGCTCCCTCATCTCTCAGGTGGAATAACCCAGGGGCACTTTTGTGTGTTCCCACCTGGGCTTGAATTTTTTCCCTCCTCAGTGGTAGCTCCTTCTGAGGATCCTTTCACTGTCTCTCTTCCTGTGTCACTTTTCTCATTTCCTCCCAGTGTTTCAAGTGGTTTGTAAATATGCTGCCTGACAGAAATCCTTTGTGCTGGGGTACTCAACCTAAGACGACAGACAAATTTTCATTCATGAAGCATATCCCTGGTGTGAATTCTTGCCACTATAACTGAATATCTCACCCTTAAAATGCATTTTAAAGTTAAAAAAATAAAAAATAAATAAGGATCGCACAAAGACAAAAACAATGACCTGGGCCACAAGAGAGCACTTTCCTCTGGTGAGATGGATGCTACCTGCAAGGCACCCCTAAAGCCTGTTTCTAGGCTTGGCTTTTAGTAAAACCATGTGACTCAAGGACACATTCCTAGACCCCCCAGAAGACAATAACTGTGACAGAATCCACAGGCACTCTGGGTAGTCCTGCCATTGGGTGATGGTATTTTCACAGAACATTGTGTATGAGTTACTGCCCCCAGTCCTTCCATCCTGGAAGTTCAGCCTCCCTGTTATGCATCTTCATCTCCAGCTGACCTGTCAGGACCCTGGTTGGAAAATACCTCCCCACCCTAAGACCAGGGCAGCAGCTTTGCCTAGTCCCATAGTGATAATAGCGCACACTGACTCAGCACTCACTGTGTGCCAGGCACTATCCTAAGGGCTTTCCATGTAGCTACAGTCTTCACAAAAACCCTGTGAGTGTTATCATTCCCGCTTTTCCAGATTTAAAAAATTGAGGCAGAGAAGTTATGTAAAATACTTGAGGTCACCCAACTCCATGATTTAATCATCCCCCACCCATCTGGGCAGAGGACATCCCAAGATTTCTGAGGTCTCCTGAATGACATCTACCTTCCAAAATGATTTTTGCCTCCTCTACTTTCAGGATCTGATAAGCAGCCATCATTGATTTTCTGTCTCACCCTTCACTTATGCACCTGTCCCTAACACCACACTCACAGCTGCACAGCCCTTCATAAACGCTGGCTTTTATGAACCTTGGTCTCTTTGGGGAAATAGCAGGGCCAGGTCCCCAGCCCTCAGAAAAAGTTATTTTAACTAGATTGTCAACTATTTGCACAGGCTTTCTCTGACCATAAAAGGGGTGCTCTAGAGACGGAAAGTGTAAATGAGAAGGAAGTAAGAGGCGGTTGAGTTCCTGAAATGGTCACAAAGAGAAGATTTCAAATCCAGAAACAGTCATAAAACACACCCAGAGTTTGTGGTCTTTGAACAGCCCCACCTGTCTCTTTCCATGCCTGTTGGCATCTGACTTCCTTCTCAGTCTGCTCTCCTGGCCTTGCTTTCTTACTTTCTTTTTAATTTCTTTTTTATTTTAAAGGTGTGAGGCACAAGTCAGGATTTGGGTACATAAGTGGTCCACGTACAGGTGAAGTTTGGGCCTCCCACAGGACCTCACCTTGCCTGGATTAGGATCAGGCACTCTTATTGATGTTATGTGTTGTCCCCCTCCCCTCTACCAGCCTTGCTTTCTTAGACCGAGGCTGACAATCTGGAAGCTGGGGCCAGACCAGGGCACCAACATTGACTGGCAGGAATGGAGGAGTCAGAAAAGGGAGAAGAGCGTTTGACTCATGAGGACCTGACTCACCTAGGTACATGTCATCTGGGCAGGGAATGGATTAGTGAGGGACTCTGCAGGACTCATGGATTAAGAAGCTATACTTCCTCAATGCTGCCTGACTGAGAGCAAAGCGGTGGGTGTGGAAGGTATCTCGGCTTTCTCCTACTTAGAAACCTATTGTCTCTCCCTTCTCCCTCTGTTGCATTACATTCCTCTGTCAATAGGTCACTTATTTATTGAGTTATGTTTCAGAAAAAAAAAATCTCAATTGAATTGCTTACCGTCCCAAGCATTTAGTTCAAAGTTCAAGAATGTCTGTCACCTTAGTGATAACCAGGCACAAATGTTTCTAAAAGGCTCTGTAGAAAATTTTGATAAGAGCCTTTGTACCACCACCCACAATACCTTTGGGAACCACTGAGATATAAAAACAAAGAGGAAGGAAACTGCTATGAGCTGGGGACTTTTATGTTTACACTTCATGTAATGGTCACAATGACTCTGAAGTAGATACTATTATCCCTCTATTCCCAAGATGTTGATTAACTTGCCCCTCTTCTCAGAACTGATACAAGATGGAACCAGGATAAGGAAAGACCACTGCTTCTAACAGAAATAATCATTCAGGCTTCAATAAAGAGGCAGGATCTGAAGTGGGCCTTAGAATAAAGAAAAATTCAGGAGGCTGAGCAGGAAAGTAAGAGTATTATAGGAGAAGGGAAAAATTAGTTCAGACATGAGAAAGTAAAATATGAGTTAGATCCTGCTGTGTAGATCAGATGCCATGTGATGTAGGCTTTAAATGGTAGCCTAAGGAATTGAAACTTCATTCTATAGATGATAGGAGTCACTAGAAAGCTTTGGGAAAGTTAGACACGTGACAAAACAACATTTCTAGGATGATTACTCTGATAGTACTAGGCAAGGATAACTTAGGGAAGTGGTTCAACTCTCATTTTGAAATCATTTCAGACTTTCAAAATGTTTCCAAAATAGTCAGAGTCCTCATACTCTTTTCACTCGATTTCCCCAAATATTAATATTTTAGATAACAGTACAATAATCATCATCAATAAATTAGCACTGGCCGGGCATGGTGACTCACGCCTATAATCCCAGCACTTTGGGAAGCCGAGGTAAGAGGATTGCCTGAGCCCATGGGCTTCAGACCAGCCTGGGCAACTTGGAGAGATCTCATCTCTACAATAAATCAAAAAAAAAAAAAATTAGCCAGGCAACCTGGCACACACCTGTAGTTCCAGCTACTTGGAAGACTGAGGTGGAAGGATCACTTGAGCCCAGCAGGTAGAGGCTGCAGTGGCTGGGAGCGTGCCACTGCCCTCCAGCCTGGGTGACAGAGTGAGACTCCAATTCAAAAAAATAAATAAATAAATTAGTACTGACATCATACAATGAATTACTCTACAGACCTTATTCAAATTCCAACTATCTTCCACTAATGTCCTTTTTCTGGACCAGGATCCAATCTAGGATCATACATTGCATCTCATTGTTTTGTCTCCTTAGTCTCCTTTAATCTGAGAAAATTCCTCAGAATTTATTTTGTCTTCGTGGACCTTAACATTTTTGAAGAGTATTAGCCAATTATTTTGTAGAACCACCTTCAGTTTGGGCTTGTCTAATATTTCCTCATGGTTAAACTGAAGTTACACACTTTGGGAAAAAAGAATACCACAGAAGTGATACTGTTCTTTGGGCCATCATATCAGGAGGCCCAGGACCTCAATATCTCTGATTACTGGGGATGGTAACTCTGAGCACTGAGCTAAAATTTCTCCACTGTAAAATGACTATTTTCCTTGGAAGTTTTTTTTTTTTTGAGTTGGAGTCTCATTCTGTCGCCCAGACTGGAATGCAGTGGCACACTCCTGGCCACCGCAGCCTCGACCTACTGTACTCCAGCATTCCTTCAGCCTCAGCCTTCCAAGTAGCTGGAACTACAGGCACGCGCTACCACACCCGGCTAATTTTTTGATTTATTGTAGAGATGAGGGCTCGCCAAGTTGCCCAGGCGGGTCTCAAACCTGCGGGCTCAGGAAATCCACTCACCTCAGCCTTCCAAAGCACGGGATTATAGGCTGAGCCACCGAGCCCGGCTGGAAGTATTCTTAAATGACCAATGCCTGGGCCACACCATGGACCAATCAACTCAGACTATCTTAGGGTAAGGCACAGGCATTGTTAGGTTTTAAATGTCCTACAGGTGATTCTAACCAACAGTCAGGGTTGAGACCCAACAGCTTAGACAGTGGATTAGAATCTGGAAATCAGCTAGGAACCATTCCTTGAGTCTCTCTTTTAAAATAACATCCAGTTCCAGGCACAATAAATATACCTGGACTTTGGCATGGGCCCATGGTAGGTGAATGGGAAAGTCAAAAATCCCCTGATTGGGAAAGTGATGACTGGGTGGACTGCTGTCCAGTACAAAGATAGGGCAGGACACTAAATAAAGTGTCCAGTTCTCCTGACCTATTTTCTCTCCAGACCTCAGAGAAACCTTTACTGTGTTGAAAACACACAACATATAATTTTACTATCATAAGCTTGACATGAGCTCCTAATTCCAACTGACAGGAAGGGAATTATGAATCATATGATATAAATATACAACCGCACAAGCAAAGACACACATTTCTGGGTACGGTTGAATGAACAATTCACAGAATCCAGGTTAGAGGTGTGTGACCTCCCTTAAATGACCCTGTCCTCCCTACTTGGTCTTCTGTCCTTAATCTCTTGTGAAGTAAGAGATTAAAGACTCTGTCGCAAATTTCATGAAATAGGAAAGTGTACACATCTCCTGTTACCAGGTTATTAAGCAATAAGATATTCTGCTCAACTTCCTTAGTGATTACCTTGGGGTTTCCATAGAGAGATTTTATCAGGTACCTGAATAAGACCATCTGATAACATGCAAAAGGAAACACCGATTTAACCAAAACCCAGAGGCAGTAAGGACCCTGAGGAGGTCTGGCACTTCTGCTGGTGCAAAAGGAACTGCTGGTAGGCAATAGCTGGAAAAAAAACAGAAGGTTGCTCTAATGCTCAGAGAGTACTAAGAAAAGAATTAACTCAATTATCACTAAATGATCATACTGTCAGTACTCTTCCAGCTTCCCTAGGGGATCTCACTGAGAGGGCTGGCACATAATTAAATGCTAATACATGGATGAAATAATTATAGAAGGGTGGAAAGTTTTCACAAAAGAGGTGGGATTCAGGTTAGGACTTTATTATTATTATTTGAGTCAGGGGTCTCACTCTGACTCCCAGGCTAGAGTGCAGTGACACAACCACGATGATCACGTGAGCTTTGGTAATACTGCCACATCGGCATCCGGAGTAGCTGCAACTACAGGCACGCCACAATGCCCAGCTAATTTTTTTTTTTTTTTGTAGAGATGAGGCTTCACTATGTTGCCCAGGCTGGTCTCCAACTCCTGGGCTCAAGGCCTCGGTCTCCCAAAGTGCTGGGATCAGAGGCATGAGCCACTGTGCCCGGTCAGGTTAGGCCTTTAAATTTTATTCAGGTTAGGCCTTAGAAAAGCAGAGACAAGAAGAAACATAAGTCAAAGGAACCAAGTGTCAGGCACCACTGTAGATGTTAGTTTTGAAGAGGATCTCAGGAATAAGAGTGGATTTGCATATGGTATTTTATTTATTCCTCTCAACTACCAAGTGGGGTTATTTCAGAGGAGAATACTGATCCTTACAAAGGTGAAGGAACTTGCTAAGGTTAGTGGTGGACCTAGGACTAAAAACAAGGTGTATCTAACACCACAGTCCAGGCTATCACTACTACCACTGAGAGAATTGAACACAGTATGTTTAGGGAACAGGAAGAAGTAGGGAGAGCCACAACAGAAAAAGATTAGAAAACAAGTAAGTTAAGTAAGTTTGCTAAAGAAGGACCATATATGTAGAGCCACGAGCACTAAACAGAAACATTCGAACTTGGTCTTATGATTACAAAAGAGTCGCTGAAGGTTTTAAGTGACAAAGTGACACCTTGAACAAAGGGACCACAGGGAGTGGTGAAAATGGGGTTCTGGGTTCCTAAGCTAAAGAGGTGCCACAGGCCAGGATCGGTGGCTCAGCCTGTAATCCCAGCGCTTTGGGAGGCCGAGGCGAGTGGATTGCCTGAGCCCGCGGTTCGAGATCCACCCAGGCAACTTGATGAGACCATGTCTCTACAATAAATCAGAAATTAGCCGGGCATGGTAGCGCACGCCTGTAGTTCCGGCTACTTGGAAGGCTGAGGCAGAAGGATCGTCGGATCCCAGCAGGTCAAGGTTGTGATGGCTGGGAGCGTGCCACTGCACTCCAGTCTAGGCGACAGAGTGAGACGCCAACTCAAAAAAAAAAAAAAAAATTGCAGACTCTCAGGCCTCACCAAAAGAATCAGAATCTGTATTGAAACAAGCTCTTCAGGAGATCTGTGAGCACATTAAAGTTTTTGAAGCACTTCTCTCAAGTTTATTCCAGTACTAACTGCAATTATGTCACACTCGACTAAAGTCTGTCACTTCACAGGAGAAAGGAGAGAAAGTTTACCTGTTTGCCTGCTGTGCCCCTTTCTTCATCCTAACTCTTAAGCCTCTTAGACTCTCCCACCCTTAGACTAAGGTTTTAGCAAACAGCAGAGCAGCAGTGCTGCCACCTTGTGACCATCAAGTAAATACACATAACTCTTACTGGTCTCACCAGGAAAGGAGCGAGGAGTGTCAGGTGAAGGGGGTGTGGGGGGTGAGTCCATCACAAACTAGATGAGAGAACCACTACCGCTCACAATGACTGGAAATCACCGTCAGAGAGTGCTCAGCCTGCATCACAGAACAACGACACATTTCAAAGGGCAGTTTTTATAATACCTAATGTGGTATCAGTAAAAAACCTGGTTCCAAGCCAAGCTCTGCCCTTGTAACCCTAAAAATCACTCTGGCAGGTATTCTCAGACACACGGCCCTGGCCTGAACTTCACCAGTAACAAGGAAACTTACTTTACTGTAATAGTTCTTTCTTATTCTAAGCCAAACTGTGTCTAACACATACTCACCAATCCTCATCGCCCCTCTCTGGAAGCACCAAAATAAATCTAATGCCTTCTCAAACAACCCACTTTCAAATATTGGTAAACAACCGCCATATGCCACCCGCCCTATCTTCCCTCAGCCATATCCTACATGGCGTCATCTGAAGCCCTCACACTCTACAGTCAGTTTCCCCTGGGCAAGTGCAGAGCAGCAACCACAGAGGACACTCCAAATCCAGGGAGTGTTCCCAGAGCAACAGAGCCACAGGCCCTCTGTTCCCCATCCTGGAACTACACCCCCCCCATCTGGAAAGCCAAACACCACATCAGCTGATTTGAGGACACTGATTTTTCTGGATTGTGCCGCTGCTCAGTCATTCCACACCTGCATAGGTGTATACAGTTTTTTTTCCTTTTTGAATTGGAGTCTCACTCTGTCACCCAGACTGGAGGGCAGTTGCCGCTCCTGGCCACCGCAGCTTCGACCTGCTGAGCTCCGGGAATCCTTCCACCTCAGCCTTCCAAGTAGCTGGAACTACAGGTGCGCGCTACCACACCTGGCTAATTTTTGATTTATTGTAGAGATGAGGTCTCGCCAAGTTGCCCAGGCGGGTCTCGAACCCGCTGGCTCAGGCAATCCACTCACCTCAGCCTCCCAAAGTGCTGGGATTACAGGCTGAGCCACCGAGCCCGGCTCATTTTTTTTTTTTTTCTTGAGTCGGAGTCTCTGTTGCTTAGGCTGGAGTGCAGTGGCATGTTCCCAGCCACTGCAGTCTCAACCTGCTGGGCTCAAGCGATCCTTCTGCCTCAGCCTTCCAAGTCACTGGAACTGCAGGCACACGCCACCATGCCCAGCTTATTTTTTGATTTATTGTAGAGATGAGGTCTCACCAACGTTCCCAGGCTGGTCTCAAACCCCTGAGCTCAGGCAATCCTGTCCCCTCTGTCTCCCAAAGTGCTGGGATTACAAGCTTGAGCCACCGTGCCCGACCTAATGAATACTTTCAAATGCCTCCCCAAGTCCACTGTAGAATGGGAAAACCAAATAACTGAGGCAGAATGGAGTTTTTGCCTATCTTCTCCTTAAATCCTTCCTGGGGGAGGGGATGTCTTTTGTACATTAGAGAGACTCTGTTGATGCAAATAATGTTCTCGAGAAGGGTTAGAAGAAGTTGTCAATACAGGAAATCCCCAACATAGAAACAAGTTCCGTTCCAAGAGCATGTTTGTAAATCCAATTTGTTTGGGGTCTAACAAAGTTAGCCTAGGTACCCAACGAACACGATCAGCTATTTAGCACTATATGCATTTAACGGGCTATACTGACACCTTGTGGAGAGAAATAATACATTTAAAAACACAGGTGTGCGTCGCTAAAGTTCATAACTTGGTTTGAGGGTGGGGGGGTACCTTACTGTATCAACAAAAGAAAGGTCCATTCGTCTTGGGAGTCTTTTCCATCAATGGGCCCAAGCGACCCGAAGACCCTCCTATGATACACAGGACGCAAAACCCCAAGTCCATGGAAGGGAAACGAGAGCAGTGACCTGACAGGGAGCAGGACCTGAAGAGCAGAGTAATCAGACTGAGGGGACTTGGAGTAAGGTCTGAGGAGGAGCTCCCTGACCCTGTGGGGGCCTCAGTGTGGATGGTGGAGACCTCGACAGGAAAAGGCAGGAATCCCCTCAGGCGCCAGGCATGCATGTGGTTGTTAATGGCTGCACTTTCACACACTTCCTAACACACCAGGCCTAGTTAAGAGGTTCCAAAACTATCACTCCATTCAACAACCATTTTAGAATACTCCAAAAGTGCCAGGCCCCGTAGAAATTCAGGGAACACAAAAATGAACATAAACAGCCTCTGCCCTCAAAGATCCCACCCACTGAGCTCCAGAGAGTGCCTCTATCTCCTACAACATGTCCTGCTCTGCCCTGCCCTCCTCTCTGCCTTCCACCGACCCAAATCCCACCCCACTCTGTGAGATCAGCTCAAGTTCCCCTGACCCAGAGTCCCACTCAGTCCCCAGAGCACTCCTGGCACTTATGAAAGTTGACTTTACTTATACCTCTAGGCTTTATAAAATGTATGTCATCTCTCTGTTAGACTTGAGCCTCCCAAAGACAGAGATCACTTTTAGAATTTTCCAGAAAGAAGCCACATCAGTGGTTTATGTCAGACCAAACCCAGGCCTAGCCTGACTCTTCAACTCCGGGGAGTTTCCACTGTCTAGCACAGTCCCTGGTCCCCTGCAAGTGCTTTACAAAGTAGCCAAGTTGAAATCGCCTTTCCAACAGAGGAATAGGCCAGGATAATTTGAAAGCTCAGAGAGAAGGAATGGTCAAACAAAAATCAAAAGGGCTTTGACTCACATTTTGTTTCTTTCCTCCACTCAGGGAAACAAAGTCACGCCACCTGTTCTCAGTCCTTCCTGGAGGATTTCAGGGAAGTCTCCCTTGCTAACCTTCCCTTCATCCCCACAAATACCACCCAATAATCAAGCCCAGTCACTCCTCTTTTTGAGCACATTTCCCATAGACTCTGGAATAGCCATCGAGTTTAGTAAGTGCTGATATTTCATAACCCTTAATGTTTACTTTAAGTATTATTATCTTTCTTCTTTTGCCTGGAGCTGTGCCAGACCAAAGTCTGGAGCCAGGATCCCTAGCAGTTGGGCAAACACATTTCAAGGGCTCCTTCCCTTCTGGGCTCCTGTTTCTCAAACTTTCTTGAAACTGAAGCTCTGGGGTCTTCCACCAACCCAGTTTCCTCTTCTTCAGAATGCAACAACAAAGCCAAGGCCACCTCCCGACAGATAAACAAGGAGGCCTGGTTCTACCCACTGCTCCAGGGGCAATGTTTTGGGCAAGGGAGAACCGCCCTTCCCCCAGGTCTTGCTCTGCTGCCACCTTAAGTGGCTACAGAATTGAGGGTATTGTGGCCAGAGCAAGGACAGGGAAACCTCCCAGACAACAACATGACTACTGCTGAGGATGAGGGCAGGAGGACAGTAGGAAACAGACCATGCCATCCTCTGTTCTGCCAATTCTTGGCTCCCATTTTCCTCCCGAATATTCAACTATTGAGGGTCATTGGAAGGTATACGGAAATTCAAATGAAAAAAAAAGATTTGAGGAAGAAATCATAAGACATGAAGGGGGGCAGGGGAGGCGGAAAGGAGCATGGGAGGTAACAAGCATGGCTGCCAAGTTATCAGTCACCTTTTCATGTTCTTAAGAATGCTTCATTTCTTTTGTTTGACCAGTTTTACTTCCTAGATCCCATAAACCACAAAGTCTAATCTGTTACTTAACAGCAAAGCCAGCGTCACCTCATCTGATTTTGCTCTCAAATGGGAACACTGGTCTAGGACTAAAGCGCAGACAGCCTGGCAAAGGACCCCAGCGTGAGCCTCTCCAGAGATCAGGAGCCTCTAACTGGGAACCTTCCATACACTCTTTGGGCAACTTACAGCAGCACCAGCAGTCACAATGAACGTTCTCATCTCTTCCCTCCGTCTGTTGCTGCCATTAATGCTGATGTCCATGGTCTCTAGCAAACCAAAACCAGGTAAATAAGATTAATCGTCTATGAAGGGGGAAAAGTGGGGAGAACATGTGGCAAAATTTGGCTCATTTTAGTTACTGGGATTTGCAGCAGGTTAGCCTTTCTCAGTGCCTAATCCCTCCTTTATAAAAGGGAGAAAAATATACTTACAACAAATTGGGAGTTAAATGAGATATTGTGTATGAAAGTGTCTGTAGCTGTAGCTAGCAAAAAAAAAGCATATATCCATATATAATGATGTGTGTGTGTGTGTGTGTGTGTGTGTGTGTATTTACATACTAGCTCAACCAGGATTTGCTCCCTTGTCTCCTCCCCAACCCCTTCCAGAAGATCAATGCATTTCTCCAGGGCCAAAACTGTAGCAGTGGTAGGAGGGTGTTGAAGGCAGCTGCACATTCATGGAAGAAAGGAAATTCTTGCTTATAATTTTTATAATCCACCGGACATGCCGCCAACATGTTTTAATGCTATTAATGGTGATGCAATGAATGAGAGAAATCCTATCCCCAGGTAGCGTCCGTGCTTGAAGATTTAGCCACACCAAGCCCTGCTGTAAAGGTCACATTTTGGGAGGCAGACCTTTGGTTAGGGGTTCTGAATCTGCTCCAGTTTTCGTTCCAGCCAAAGTGGCTCAGCCCTTCCAGAGCAACCACACAGAAGACAGCTCATCCTGATGTATATTACCTCTTGGGACCACCATCTCTCCAAGGGCTACTTGGAGGGAAACAGCTTTGTCACATACTCAGCATCAGCTGGGTCCTCAAGTCAGAAGTTCCCCCCGTCCCCTCCCAATTTCCAACTTCCTTCCTTTGGAGAGAGAGCTCTGTGAAGCCGCTGAGCCCCAAGCCCTAGAGCCAAGACCACGTTCTGGAAGGGAAGCCTTTTCCATCACGATGACAGACACGAAGGCTAGAGTCCTCAGCCTGGATCAAAGCTCTAGCCCAACCTGCCTTTCCAGGGCAACCCCTCCACTCACCAACAAAAACTTTCTGTTCCACCCAAACTAGATGTTTGTTCTTCCCTGGACAGGTCTTGCGTTTTCCCATCAACTCAACTTCTCATACATCCAGCTCCAAAATCACCTCCTCCCCACAGCCTCCCTAGATTCCTCTCACAACCAGACATGAGCTCTCCTCCCGTGAGCCTGCTCAGCCCTATTAGATGCTCTCTTCTTGCACTTAGCATCTTTTGGACTTTTTTTGGGCGGGGAGGGGATGGCAGGGTTGGGGTCTCATTTTATCACCCAAACTGGAGTGCAGTGGCATGGTCATCAACATCATGGCTCATGCAGCCTCAGCCTCCTGGGTTCAGGCAATCCTTCCACTTCAGCATTCTGAGTAGCTGGGACTACAGGATCAAACCACCACATCCAGCTAATTTCTTAATTTTTTGTAGAGACGAGGTTTCTCTATGTTGCCCAAGCTGGTCTCAAACTTCTGGGCTCAAGCAATCTGCCCACCTCTGCCTGGTGTGATGGCGCATGCCTGTAATCCCAGCACTTTGGGAGACAGAAGCAAGAGAACTGCCTGAGTCCAGGAGTTCGAGACCAGCCTGGGCAACTTGGCAAGACCTCATCTCTACAATAAATCAAAAAATTAGCTGGGTGTGGTGGCACACGCCTGTGGTTCCAGCTACTTGTAAGGCTGAGGCGGAAGGATCGCCTGAACCCAGCAGATCGAGGTTGCAGTGGCCAGGAGTGTGCCACTGCACTCCAGCCTGGGCGGCAAAGTAAGACTCTGACTCAAAAAAAAAAAAAATCTGCTTGCCTCACCCTCCCAAATACTGGGTTTACAGGCATGAGCGATGGTGCCCAGCCTTCTACCTTATACTGAAGGCTTTTGCCTGCCTCTCCTGCCTCCACACCCTACCATTCTAGACTGTAACCTCCTTGGCTGCACACACTGGTACATTGTTTCCTTATCCCTCACACTATCCAGCACAGCTCCTGGCAAACATTAACTCAGGTTTCCAGGTTCAAAATTTTGCCCTTTTAGACTCTACGCCAGGGTTCCATTTACACTTGGGGCTCAATAACTCCTTGCTCTGAGGGTTGTTCTGTACATTGTAGGATGTTTAACAGCACCTGTGTGGCCTCTATCCACTAGATGCCAATAGCAGCCCTCTCCCTCCCCCAACCCCAACCGGTTACAAAAGCCAAAAATATCTCCACCCATTGCCAAATGTCCCCTGGGGGGAGCCAGCCACCCCTGGCTGAGAACCACTGCTGTATACCAGTAGTTCTCAAACCGGGCTACTCATTTAGACTCACCTAGACATTAGACTCAGCCTCAAAGTCAGGGAGACCTTAGCCCAAATCCTAGCTCTGCCACTCACTTTGCAACCCTGGGCAAGTCACTTCACTTTTTTGAACCTCAGTTTTATCTCCTTTTTTTTTTTTTTTGAGTCAAGAGTCTCACTCTGTCACCCAGGCTGAGGTGCAGTGGCACACTCATAGCCACTGCAGCCTCGATGTGCCAGGTTCAGGTGATCTTTCTGCCTCAGCCTTCCAAGTAGCTGGAACCACAGGTACGCACCACCACACCCGGCTGATATCTATCTATCTATCTATCTATCTTAGAGATGAGATCTCACCAAGTTGCCCAGGCTGGTCTCAAACCCCTGGGCTCAAGGCACTCCTCTTGCCTCAGCCTCCCAAAGTGTTGGGATTACAGGCATGAGCCACCACGCCTGGCAGTTTTATCATTTTAAAGTGAATAAAATACCACTTCTCACATGGACTTGCTGTGAAGATGAAGTGATCTACAATGTGTGCCTAGAAAGTGTTCAGTCAATAGACTGTGTGGAATTTCTTTTTTTTTTTTATTTTCTTTTGTTTATTTTATTATAAAGATGTGGGGTACAATTCAGGGTTAGGTATACAAACGTTGATTATGCAGGTACCCTTGTTGATAAGGTGTGCCCCTCCCTCCCCTAGCAGTTTCCCTCAACTGCCAGCCCCCACCCTCCCGACAGTTTCCCACTACTGCCAAGCCCTTTCTTCTAGGGCTGGGTCAAATTTCCACAGCAGCTCCTTAAGAACAAGGTGAGGAGCCAGGTTCGGTGGCTCAGCCTATAATCCCGCGCTTTGGGAGGCCGAGGTGAGTGGATTGCCTGAGCCCGCGGGTTCAAGACCCGCCTGGGCAACTTGGTGAGACCTCATCTCTACAATAAATCAAAAATTAGCCGGGCGTGGTAGCGCGCACCTGTAGTTCCAGCTACTTGGAAGGCTG
>CAUYQG010286110.1:0-11586 GCA_963574415.1 Tarsius wallacei | reverse complement strand
TCCATGTTCTTGCTATTGTGAACAATGCTGCGATAAACATATGTGTGCAGGTATCTTTTTTATAGAGTGATTTGAGTTCTTCCGGGTATATTCCCAGTAGGGGGATTGCAAAGTCATATGGAAAGTTGATTTTCAGAACTTTTAGGAATCGCCACGCTGTTTTCTACAGAAGATATTCGGTGATCCTTGTTCAAGCATGGTAAGGGAGACTTTCCTCAGGACCTTTCCTTCAAATATAGCATGGACTATGGGAATTTATAGCCAAGGAATAGGGTGAGGGTCAGTAGATAGAAAATTACTAAGAGGTAATCGGGGGTAAGGGGAATTCTGGCCCGATTAACCTAGGAGGACCCTTCTTGAAGGTAGGACGGGGTGGTCAGACATCACCTGGGGGATCAGACATCAAGAGTGATCAATATGAAAGGTACAGCGCCCTTGCTAAACGGCTTGTCAGGGCTCTTTATGAAAATTGGATTTTACAAGGAAGAACACAGATGGGCCCAGGAGAAGGTTTAAGAGTAAGGAGTTAGGCCAAGCAGAGACTTTTTGTCAATTTTTAAAATTGTTTTCTGAGTGCTATACAGTGAGTGATGGGGAAGTTGACAGTGACTTCCTTCCTTCTTTTTTTTTTTCTTTCTATCAGTGATATGTCCAGATGTATGTTTTATTGAAAAAAGGATGGAAATCAACTGAAGGGGTGTTCCTCACCTATTGTGTTTTCCGCATTCTAGTTCAGCTCATGCACTTGGGAGAATAAATCTATCCCTTAAGAACTATTCCTTCATCTAATGTTAGTGAAAATTGTGCAATGCCATTGGAGTTCTTTTTCTGAGGCCTAAGGCTAGAATATTCTTACACCATTATTTATTACTGTCATGGAGCCATTAGCTTTTGCCATTAGAAACTATACTTATACTCAAGGTGTTCCAGCTGGATGTATGTGCTCCAAATTCTCATTACATGCGGCTGACCTCTCCCTATAAATCTCAGCTTGGAGTTATCAGCTTCCTACGTGTTGGCCCTAATTGGAAAGTTCTCTGCTCTATCCAGGTACAAAATGTACTATTGGAGCTTGAATATCTGCCCCTTATTAACATTGCCTTGTTGACTTATATCCCCAATTCTCTCTCTGTTGGAAATCCGACTGAAACAAACTCCTCAGTTTTATATACAAAGTGAGCTTATGGCAGGATGCATTGCAACTCATGCAATGAACGAGAACACAATCTAATGCCTTTGCTGTTAGAGAATATTAAAATGTCTTTTACTTTGCTAATTAATTACTTACATTTTTTTCATTTAATAATCTAGAAACAAATTCATGAATTTTTCAGCAGTGAGAAACTCATTTTACTATTTGAAAATCTAAGTATCAGTTTTACAATAGTACATTTCATGAAAGGTTTGCAAGGAGTTGTGTTTTAATTGCCCAAAACCTATCTAGACTTCCAGAGGATTAGATTTTGACAAGACTCCTGTGTAGCCCACAGGTAGCAGAGGGAATACTTCTGACGTGATTCGTCTGTCCATCAGAAACAAAAGTATTTTCTAGAGAGAATCCTACGGATTTCCCTTTAAAATCACAAGTTCATGTTGTTGAATCTCCTGGCAGTCTCTCATCATCTCCCTCTTAAGAGGAAGGCAGGCTGTATACTATACTCAAAACTCTTAAACACTGAACTGTTTGTTCAGGTTCTGTATGTTTATTAAGAATGCATACTAAAAATCAGTGTTATTCAAAAAGATTCATCTTAAGTGCATACTTAGAATTTGTATTCCAGCACATATTTAAATATTTAAACAGCTGTTTCACCAATTTCTATTAAATAGCACTTACTTTGAATAAACTGTGTAGCTATGCTGAATGTGAGTTTTGTTTTCACATTTTTTTTTGAGTTGGAGTCTCACTCAGTCGCCCAGACTAGAGTGCGGTGGCCGCTCCCGGCCACCACAGCCTTGACATGCTGGGCTCCAGCTATCCTTCCGCCTCAGCCTTCCAAGTAGCTGGAATTACAGGCACGCGCTACCATGCCCGGCTAATTTTTTTGATTTATTGTAGAGATGAGGTCTCACCAAGTTGCCCAGGCGGATCTTGAACCCGCGGGTTCAGGCAATTCACTCACCTCGGCCTCCCAAAGCGTGGGATTATAGGCTGAACCATCGAGCCCAGCCTGTTCTCACATTTTGACTTATTTATTTTTCTATTAAATATCGACTAACCAATCTTCAATAAATGAAACTCAAACTTCATGAACCCTTGAGATAAAATGATCAAAATGATATAGATTCGAAGTTAGGATCTAGAGTTACAATATTTCTAAGAAATTAAATCTGAAGACTTTCTTTTCTCCTCACCTGAGCTTATTTTTTCCAGCATTAATGTCAAGATACAAAGAGGAAAAAATGTATTTAGAAAATCATTGCAAAATTGAGGTTAACTTATCTTCCTTCTTTTTTCTAATGTGTGGGACACATTTTTTCAGGCCTTTTCTGGTTAAGTTATTTTATGGAATGTTCATACAACATTATTTTCTTACATTTGGTGACGAAAATATATGCAGAAAGTCGGAATATATTATCGGATATTGCAGCTCCCAGAAGTATAAGGGTGGTGAGCACTTTCATCTGGAAATATAGTAGATAGTGCCTTCATTTGGATATGTAGTATGAATATGATTTCATGAATTAAAGATCAGAGATCCCAGCTTTATATCAGTCTCACGTAGTGCTGACCACTGTGATAATTCAAATGTTAATCCTTCAGCACGTAGACAGCATATTATTTTTCAGATAGTACGTAGGTTATCAGGACATATTCCTGTTTACCAATAACTTAGAAAATGCTGTTCCCATTCCCAATACGGGCCTGTAGAAGTCAAGTACCACTGACAATGACCTCTTGGCCCGTTTCCTTAAACAGAAAATGGAGACCATACTCATGGTTAAGAACAATCACCTTTTCCTGTATCTATCCCTGAATTGCACCCCACATCTTTAAAATGAAAATTGAAAAAAAGAAGAATTACCTTTCACCCTTTGTGTATTAGAAAAGAAACTATCCCCGTATCACACCATCCAAATGTACTTGCAAATCTAGCTTCCCACTCTGGTGGAGTAGAAAGGTTATCTTTGCTTTAACCTCTGATAACTCTCAGTAAAAGAAGTGACCCCTTCTCATTTTGTGAGTACATTGAAAGGTAAAGAGGCCAGACATGGTGGCTCCAACCTGCAATCCATGAACTCGGGAGGTCAACATATTTCTTTACCTTTTCTATTAGCATTTAAGTTGCATTGTACTTTGGTGGTTGGGCCTGATTTGAGTAAGAATAGTTAATTCTTATTTTAGCATTTAGCAATTAATAGCTTATAGTCCAATCCAGTTACCTATTATTGGGGAGTATCAACTCAGTACATATATGTGAGCAGACTTTATAACCTTTTTGTGTGATGAACTTGACCTTGAATAACCCTTTAAAAATATGCTGATTCTGTTTTCCTAAGATTCACAACATTTTCAACACTTGGTTCAGAAGTTTAGAAATCATTTTTTTAAATCTTGTAATTGTTACTATCTTTCTTTGGTTTTCTTTTTCTCTTTTCTGGAATTTATTTTTTAGTTTGCTCCATCAATTTTTGTTTGCTATGAAATAGTACATTGTTTTTCTTCTGTATTATTCCTTCCCTTATAATGTTCTTACATATGCCACTGCTTAGAATTAATAAAACAAACACAAAACAGCCCAAAACTACAGCACAAAACTCTTTGTGATAGTAATAAAGTTGAAACCATGCTGTATAACCAAGCTGACTAAAAAGAAGAATCTAATGTCTCTACATACACACAACCCTTCTGACACCAAATTTGTGAGAATTTTTCCCATACCAACCAATTCTTCAATTCTTGGAGGACAACTGGGTCTCCTACAAATTAATTTGGTTCTAACACTAACGGCCTGGAGTCACCTCAGACTCCAAAGGCTAAGAGCTCAGTCCTACAACACTTTCCCCACTTCAGATGCTAGTCACACGTAGTATGTCCCCAAACCACCCACAACTTCTGTCCAACTTGGCCAGAAATCGGAGGCTCCCATAATTCTCTCCTCAGATTCGGTAGTTTGTTGGAACAGCTTACAGAACTCAGGGAAATGCTTTTACTTATATTGGCCTGTTTCTCACAAGGGATACGACTCAGGAACAGCCCAATGGAAGAGACACAGGATGAGGTAGGGTGGTGGCGTGGAGTGCCCCTGCCCTCTCTAGGCATGCCACCCTTCTGGTAATTAGAGCGACATTGGCAGGTGTGACTATTTCTCTGCCCTGTGCAAATTTAAGTGGTTGTAAGGAGACCCAGGAATGTTGCCTTAGAAACAAAGGAGGCATTAGATCTACACAGTTAGTGAGCAGACCAGACGGGAATTTACCTTTATGTTTTTAATATTTGACTTTCTGGGGACATTTCATGATACAACTTGTATGTCCTATTTAAATTTTGGCCAATGTCCCTATTTTGTCATTTGAAATTAAAACGCGTGTCAACTGAACTTTTTGCATCCTGAGAGATAAGATACTTTTGAATTTCACTTTTCCATACATTGGGACTGTTATTTTTGCCTGCTGCAAGAAATTAAATGACAGATTCTGAAAAAAAAAAGAAGTGCAGTGCTTTTCCTAAAATAGTCTTGGATTCTATCTACCCAAACGACAAGAGGATCCACGCCACTGTTGACTACTAAAACCATTCATCATCCCAAGGGTTTGCAATTGTGTAGGGTTTTTTCCAATGATTTTTTTTCATTTTTACCATTTGATTGACAGATATAATGAAAGTTGTTGGCAGGCCCTATCAAAAACAAGTGCTGCCATGAAGTAACAACTGAAAATGCCCACCTTTCTTCTTGGCAACCTGATAAAGAGTCTGATATTCTAAACGTCTCTTCCAAAACAAAAAAATAAATAAATAAAAGAACGTTTTGATGTTTAGCCAAAGCTCCCTTAGGAATTTTTAAACTAATGCTGTCTAGGTTATTTTGTGAGGAAATGCATGCATGAAAAATGACTTATGTGGGCACATTGAGAAGTCTGAAAAGGCTTCTATTTGAGCAAAGCATTGAGGGCAGCATTTGTGCAGAAACCCTTAAAAATAGAAGTATGTTTATGTGTACATCCATATATAGTATTTGAAACTATCTTGTATAACAGTTTAGCTTTTTTTCCCTATAAATTGGACGTGTGATGGTGCCAGAATGCGTTGCAGTGAGAACTGAACGAAATAGCCCATACAAAGTATTTGCCTGGATAAATCTCTGTCTTACCCCCACATTTCCATCACAGAGACCTCTCTGGTCACTCTAGCCATAAGAGCCATTTCTCCTACCTCTTATTCCTTTGATCATTTTACATTTAATTTATACAAAGCCATCTTTTTAATTTGTCTGTGTTTGTATCTCCTACTAGGGCAAAGGCATTGTGTGTTCATTTGCAGGCAGATTATTCTTATACGTAGTATACATTCATTTATTCATTCAAAAACAATTCTTGGAACCTATGTTTTGCCTTTGATGGGAGTGCTGTACTGAACAGAAGGTGGAGTTCCTGCCTTGATAGGACATAAGAGTATTTGTGTTATTCATAAATGAATTACTTTTTTGGTCGATTCAAATATATACTAGAATTGTGCAATAGTTTCTAAGGCTAATATTTAACATGTATCAGCATAGAAACAAAATTAGCCTGTTGTGTTTTTGTTTGACAAATACTGCCTTTATAATTTTTTTTTTAATTTTTACATTCAAAGAAGTCATTTTTTCATGGATATTTCTGATTTGGGGAGAGTTGCTTAAGTTTATAAGATGCCACTGTTTCTTTTTCTATTTGTGGAAGAAGGGAACCAATTCCGATGCTCTTCTACAGCTTGGGGCTTAATGAACCATTATTGATTGTGCCCGCCGATATATAACAGTTTCTTTTTACCAAGAACCTTTGTGGCCTTTTCTTAGGTGTCATTAATAAGGTAGTTTAGAGTTTGTCTTTGGTGGAAAGATGGACAGTGATGACAGTACTCACCATTTTGGAATATCAAGACCATCCATTTGCCCTTAAACACTGAATAGCATCTAACAAAGCAGTTGTTTCCTGTTATTACTTTATACAGAGTTTAAAAAGTTTGTATTTATAGATTTTAAAAAGTATAATGTTATTTTAACTAAACACAATCTATATTATACCCTTTTCGACACAATTTCATGCTGGAGGCAAACTTTGTGAACTGCACTGATCTAACAAGTTTCAAAATGAGTTTGTTTCTTAGCATTTCCTGTGCTGATGCTCTACCATTTGTTTCAGTGCTTCCTGCTGACCCTCGGACCTGGAATATCCTGCCTCTTATCCTTTTAGACCATCGATTCCTCCTTAACCTTTAAGAGTTATTCCAACCGTTCTTTTTTCTGGAGTCTGTCATGTCCTTCATTTACCCCAGGGTGATTAGATGTCTTCATTCTCAATGGCTTCATGAAGTTATGCACATGTTTATTTTACTTACCATATATTTTTCATAATTATCTGCTTCTTTATTTGTATCTCCTAATTAGATTGTGAGCTTTTTGATATACTAAGGACCCTACTGTGTTCATCTTTGTAGCTCTAAATCCTAACACAGTACATGGCATATAAGTGATACACAGTAAATGTCCATTGAATGAATGGATGAACAAATGTTAAGAATTAAGATGGATCTGATTCTTAGTGCAAAGGTTAGAGTCTCAAGAAAGGCATTGTCCAGAAGGGAGAGCACAACTCAGTGACAATGGCTTTTTGTACTGTGATAGTGGTCAAAGTTAGTGAATATATGGGCAATAATGAAATGAAATAAGTTGACTGAGAAAAAACATGCAATCTAGGTCAGATATTGAACTAACCATGAATTAAGATGTGGTTACAGGGATCCATTGAGATAGATTCCAGAATTATTGTGAAGAATTTAGAAATTGTGTAAGAGTAAAGAATGCTGAAATTTAGTCAAATGTTAACTTGTTTAAAAGACTTATAATAATTGGAAATATAGGCACAAAGGATGTTCGAAAATTTATTTTAATGCTATAAATTATTGGTGGGATATGACTGGCTGCATAGCCTCAAAATACATTGTAACTTTTTAAAAACAGTTGGATAATTTTGAGTAACATAATTCACTTAAATATTATATAAAATATTGATAAGTGATATTACTATCTGATTTAGATAGAGACGAGGTCTCGCCAAGTTGCTCGAGCTGGTCTCGAACCCGCAGGCTCATGCAATCCACTCACCTTGGCCTCCCAATGTGCTGGGATTACAGGCTGAGCCACCAAGCCCGGCTGAATCCATCCCATTTTCATTGAAATTTCTGGGCTTACACTACATTGCACTATAATCCAAAGAGTCTATAGCATTCATGTAGGTTTTCTGCACAAGTTTAAAGTGGGAAGCATACATATATATACATATGTATATATATATGTAGATCTAGTTGTCTCTGATAGGTCATTCATCCATTAATTCATCAAACATTTATTGTACCTCTAGGCACTGTTGGGTACTGAGTATGCAACACATCCTCATTCACTTGTGGAATTTCTTGTCATCATTATCATTTGTATTTATTTATTCTGAGTCAGGGTCTCACTCTGTCGTCCAGGCTTGAGTGCAGTGACACAATCACGGCTTACCGCAGCCTCGACCTCCTGGGCTCAGGTGGCGGTCCTTCTGCTTAAGCCTCCCCTGTAGCTGGCACTACAGGTACATGTCATCATGCCTGACTGCTGTTTTCTTATTTTTTGTAGAGATGTGGTCTTGCTACGTTGCCCAGACTGGTCTCGAACTCCTGGGCTCAAGCAATCCTCCTGCCTCCTTGTGAAATGTATAGTGGAAGAGACAGGCATTAGGAGTAGAAATAGCTGTATAATAACAATTTTGATAAATGCTGTGAAGAAAACAATAGTGCTCTTTGTTGAGTGGATTACAGAGCGGGATTCCTGTGTACTTACTTCCCTATGGGCAAATGTAATTAGATTTACAATATAGCTTACTGTAATTCAAGAAGATGCTTAAAATAGCTTCAGATAAGTAGTTCCACACCAGTGTAATCAAGCCGAACAGTTTAAAAACATCGGTCTTCTAGCAGCCCTTTCACAGCACAGAGGGAATTTGGTGAATTGCTTGGTATTCTTGAGGAAAGTTGTGGTGTTGCACTTAAACAAGTCTTGGAAATTTACCAAATGTCACATCTGTATTTCAGTCTTGGAGAGTGATTGTGGGACTATCTCAATAATGACCTATAACAGTTTACAAAAAAGGCATTAATTCTCAATTGTTTTTCATGTAGATGATTTTTCTACTGCCTTTTAAAAGCAGGATCTGTCCTGCCACAATTCTTAGCAAGAGGGAGATTTTGAATTAGAAATATAGATACAGCATTTGATACGTTTGAATATTTGGCTTAAGATATTGACAGCATTTGGCCTAAAATCAAAATAGTAGTGAAATAGGATAATTTATTTTTTTTAGAATTTAATAAAGCTAGGTGATCAAAATGAAATAAACAAAACCCAGAAAAATTTAAACAAAACAAAGCAAAAACAAGGTAAAACTTTGCTAGGTGTTAATAACAGCCTAGACCCTGGCTTTATGGCAGGTCAAAGATTACAAAGTCTTTTTCTTTCCTTTTTTTAAATCACCAGGCAGACTACCAGGAAAGGTTACAAAATCTTAAGTTTCATTTCCAGAAGTGACTTTAAACCTGTGTTATAGTATCATAAGAACTGGCATTTAAGGGATTTCTGAAAAGTCGATGATCTATTTATTTGATTTGGATTTTTCTCACCAACAAACATGTGTTGTAGCTTGACATCTCTTTTCTCCCTCCCCCCTCAAAATTTCTTCACAGGCAGAGGGAAAAATTGGTAACCTCCTGACAGTTGGAGATATTTTTGTAATGATCTGCAAATCTGAGAAGCTTACGACTCTATTTCACAAGTTGTCAGGGACCGTTTGCAATCCTTTTCAGGAAGTGAAAATGTACGTGAAAGATAGAAGTTAAGCACGGAGTCTGATATCATAATGGAAACTCCTTGTCACCTCTCAACTCTTGACATTGTGACCCTCCCTTATTATTACCTTTCTTGCAAGCTCCTTATCCTGTTAACAACAATTCTCATTATCCTTTTTGTCTCTGATGTGTACCACTCGCACAGGGGAGGAACTCTTATATTGGGTCTTGAGGAATAAATAGGAGCTCGTTTAGCAGAAAGGTGCGAAAGAGTATTTCCTCATAGGCACTGACAACTATTAAGGCAGTAAAGAAGACACAAAGATATGAACTCGCTGGAAATGGAAATTAGTTCAGATCTGTCAGTGCTTCTTGTGCAAGGGAAGACATGACATTAGAGCAGAATAAGGAAGTGGCACAGGGTCAGAGCAGATGGCAAAATTGTTCAAGTGCAAGAAATGGTCATGTGAGGTGAGGACGTGTTTCGTGATCAGGAAGGGACTCACATCTGCTGCAGGAGTTGTAGGCAATGACTGAAGGACTAATGAAGATACAGTGGACTAAGTGGACACAGGTAACCAAGATATTGTAGGTGTTCATGCTTGATCTGATGGTGTTTGTGTTCTCTGTGAATAAGAAGCCAGGTCCACCACAGTGGGGGTGACTGAGAATATTTAGGGAACTTGAGAGGGGAAGGTGTTAGAACTGTCGGGAAGAGGAGAGGAAGAAACCAAAAGACACAAAAAATGACTGCCTACTGGACAGGACTTGAGGTCCTGCTAAAATTGAAATCTATGACTATATAGGGGCATCCATCTGTATAATGAATCCATATCCCCCCAAATCTATGCAGTACTATAATTGCATGGTCCATTTGAGGTTTGAGATTTTTCAGACTTCTTGCCAGAAGACATAGGTGTGAGGAACTTGAGAATGTTAGCGATTGGTGATATGAATATTTTTGAGTACCTAGGTGTGGTAGCAATCGTGCTTAGGACATTATGTATGTGATCTGACATCTAAGTTTTTGAACTCATCCTCAAAAAAGTGCTACAAACCTCATTGCTGAATATCACTACAATCACCTGCAAAGTACTCCCCTTGGGAAGTATGCATTGACACCAGCACCTAGTCCATCTGTCAAAGCAGTTTTAGAACTCTCTTTCTGGAATGGCCATCAGAGCTGTCATATTACCCTTGATGTCCTGAATGTCATCAAGATGTCTTCTTTTCAGTATTTTCTTTATCTTTGGGTAAAGAAAAAAGTCATGGGGGATCAGATCAGGTGACTAGGAAGGGTGTTCCAATGCAGTTATTTGCTTACTGGCTAAAAACTCCCTCACAGACAGTGCTGTGTGAGGTGGTGCATTGTCATGATGCAAGAGGTTCTTCAGGACCATTTTTGCACACACCCTTCTCATGCCAAGATTTTCAACTAAGATTTTACTAACCGTTTCTTTATCAGTGTTTATTTTGTCTGCTATGCTTCAGCCAATTATTTTGATGCACAACTCAACAAATCTTAGCAATGTTTTCATCAGTTCTGCTCGTTACTGGCCATACTGACCTCTCTTCATTAGTGATGCTTTCTCTCCCATCAGAAAAATGTTTAATCCATTTGTCCACTGCCATTTTCTTCATGGCACCATCCCCATAAACTTGAGCTCACATGTCCCTGGTTCCACTTTCACTCTTGTCAAGTTGAAGAAGAAATTTAATATTTATTCATTGCTCTAATTCAAGCTCTGGCATTCTTGCAACATCACACAAAAACACGCAACAACAATAATGGATGCCACGCAGCAAGACACCGCCATGCATTGACACGAATACAGCTGTGAGACACTGATATACCAAGGTTATGAAACCATGCCAAGTTGTTTGTACAGTGCTGCTAACATAAGCACATGGTGACAAGTTGGTGACCTTAATTGTCAGACCATGTATGTTGCCATTTATACTTTCTTATGAGGTATAAACATTATTCCCATTTGGGGGGGGGGGGGTTGGAGTCTCACTCTGTCACCCAGGCTGGATTGCAGTGGCATGCTCACGGCCACCGCAGACACAACCTGCTGAGCTCAGGTGATCCTTCTGTCTCAGTCTTCCAAGTAGCTGGAACTACAGGCACGTGCCACCACGCCCAGCTAATTTTTTAGTTTATTGTAGAGATGAGGTCTCTCAAGTTGCCCAGGTTGGTCTCAAATCCATGGGCTCAGGCAATCCCCTCACCTCGGCCTCCCAAAGTGCCTGGAGCCACTGCACCCAGCCATATTCCCATAAAAAAAATTGAGGATCCAGGTAAGTAATTATCTAAAATCACTTTACAAACAAGTAGTATGACTGGAGTTTGAATAAAGATTATCATTTTGCACCTGAGTAGAGAAAAAACTGAGACTAGAAAAGGCCTAATCCTTTGAGAGGAGACCTAAGTGGTAAGGGATTAGCCCATGTCAAGGAGATTCCAGAACAGGACTTATGAAAATAAACATTTTTCAAATTGCATTGAAGACAGGAAAATAATTGGGAAGTAGAATATTAATGTTTAAGACTCCAGGCTGAGC
>CAUYQG010286109.1:0-34857 GCA_963574415.1 Tarsius wallacei | reverse complement strand
AACTCTCCTCGCTGTTCCCCTTCTGTGGAGCCTTCCTGATAGATGTCCTCAGACCTCCTGAATAGCTTGGGTTTTAGGCATGTGCCTGGCTAATTTTTAAATATTTTTTTAGAGATGAGGTCTTGCTATGTTACCCAGGCTGGGTGACAGAGTGAGACTCCAACTCAAAAAAAAAGAGAAAACAAAAGGCATTATCCCCAAGCGTGTGAGTCTTCTAGTTCTCACACTTTCATCACTATTTTGAATTGCCTCTTTGTTTGGATTATTTTTATACCCCAGAACAGTTCATCAAAGCAATATCTTTTTTGAACCTCATCTCCAAAAGGAAAAAAAATTAAGTTTCCTTATTTGTTGCCCCCTTATTTGTAAACTCTTTGATGCCAGGGCCTGTATCTTTCCTCTTTGTCCCCAGGGCCTAGCCGGTGTATAGCACATAGGGAACATTCAATAAACGTTCTTTCAAAGGAGGGAAGAAAAGAAAGAAACAACCCAACACAGCTGTGTCAAGGAGGAATGCAGAAGCCTGGAACGAGACAAGACCAGGCCCAATGGGAAAAGCCGACCAGACAACATAAATGCCCATCCCAACCTTAAGCTCTGACGTGTCTCGGGGGCAGAAAAACTCAAAATTCGTCATGAGGGAGGACTTGCATTATGACCTCTCTCACATTGCTCTGGTTCCTTCCTCCTCTGGCCTGCCAAGAGAAAAAAGAGGCATTCAGACCTTCTATCAGAGATGAGCCAAGGATCTTGCAGGTGCCATCATTTAATTATTTGCCTGTTAAGGCCCAGCAGTGTGCAATCCGTTCTTTTTTGCCTCCCCTTCCTTATTAGCCGCCTTTTAATGAAGGAAAAAAATAAAGCAACAGAAGACTTACTGGAGGACCTCGTGGCTATTTAATTTGGACTCCTCCTGTATCCTCTAATAACCCAGCACACTGGTCATTCTTATTCCTTGCCGAATTACAAAGGCTATATTATCCCTGCCCATTCTCCTGCAGGAGAATAATGGTGTGCGGAAGGAAGAGAAAGGGACATTATAGAAAGGGACATTATTTTTCCAGGCCTCTTTCCCAACAGAGAGGAAAAAGCTGTCGCCAAAGGGCGATGTGTTTTGGTAAGGCGCTGAATCTTTCCCTCTGGTAATATCTACATCCTCAGGTGAACCCAGAAGTTCTCGTTTTGGAAGTCTCTTCTGCTAAACTAAAAGCATGAAAAGATAAGAACATAGATGCATGAGTCCTTTATGCAAAATTATTTGAAGTGGCAGGAGACAAAATACGTAGAAATAAAATATCAGAGACAGGCTCGGTGGCTCAGCCTGTAATCCCAGTGCTTTCAGAGGCCGAGGTGAGTGGATTGCCAGAGCCCGTGGGTTCGAAACCCACCTGGGCAACTTGGCGAGTCCTCATCTCTACAATAAATCAAAAAATCAGCCGGGTATGGTAGCGCATGCCTATAATTCTGGCTACTCGGAAGGCTGAGGCGGAAGGATCGCCAGAGCCCAGCAGGTCAAGGCTGCGGTGGCCAGGAGCGGCCACTGCACTCCAGTCTGAGCTACAGAGTGAGACTCCAACTGAAAAAAAAAAAAAAAGAAAGAAACACAATGAGATCATCTTACATTTGGTTGGTCACAACTCGGAATGGCTTGTAAAAATGACAATACTTACTCCCCGTCTGGCACTATTCTAAGGGCACTACATATTTTATTTAACTCATTTAATCCTTAAAATAATCTTAGGAGGTAGATACCATTATTATTTACTGATGAAAAAACTGAGGTACTGAGGTCAAACACCTACCCAAGATCAGAGAACCAGTGAGTGGAGTAGTGTGGGGATTCGAACCCAGGCAGTCTAGTTTCTCCCTTGGCAAGGTGCTACGCTGCCTCCACACATGGGTGCTCTTCTAGGAACTTCACAAAGATCATCTCGTTTTACCCTTACAACAATCTTACAATGACAATTCCGAGGCTCTATAAGATCTCTGGGATACCTTTTGCATCAACGAAAGGATCAAACTTAGAAGTTCACATCTGAATTGAGTCGGAGTCTCACTCTGTCGCCCAGGCTGGAGTGCAGTGGCACGCTCACAGCCACAGCAGCCTCGACCTTCTGGGCTCGTACGATCCTTCCACCTCAGCTTTCCAGAGTAGCTGGAACTACAGGCACACACCACCACATCTAGCTAATTTTTTGATTTATTGTAGAGATGAAGTCTCACCAAGTTGCCCAAGCTGGTCTCGAACCCTGGGCTCAGGCAATCCTATCACCTCTGCCTCCCAAGGTGCTGGCATTACAGGCATGAGCCACCACACCCAGCTGAATTTTTTTTTTTTTTAACTCTGTACGTCATAGATAATATATAAGGAAACTTGGATTAGCAAAATTTTACATTCTATTACAAATAAATCGAAATTCAAGGCACTGGGGGCTGCAATCCTTGGGCAAAGTGTGTCCTTGACCTAAAACCTTGGCAGAGCCTCCCCCTGCAAGTTTTAAATATAAGAACCCTAATAAAGAATGAGACAGGATTGAAAATGTTTTTTCCTCACACTTAATCTCATCCAGAATTTTTTTTTCCTAGTTAACTACGTTCTAAAGTTAAGTCTACTGGAAGTGAAACACTATGCTGAGAAAAATACTCTTGGGTTGCTCACATTCGGATTAGCTAAAGGCTGCTTTATACAATAAAGTAACAAAAAGATTTTAAAATATTTTGCCTAAATTGTTTTTGTTGTTGTTTTTGGAGTTAGAGTCTCTCTCTGTTGCCCAGGCTGGAGTGGCACACTCATGGCCACCGCAACCTCGACCTGCTGGGCTCAGGTGATCCTTCTGTCTCGCTTTCCAAGTAGCTGGAACCATAGGCATGTGTCACCATGCCCAGCTGATTTTTTGATTTATTGTAGAGTCGAGGCCTCACCATGCTGCCCAGGCTGGTCTCGAAACCCTGAGCTCAGGTAATCCTCTTGCCTCCCAAAGTGCTGGGATTACAGGCATGAGCAGCCATGCCCAGCTATTTTTTTATACCTGAATTTTATTTTCAACTACAAAAGAAATATAGATACTTTCCAAATACCACAGAGGAATTATCAGAAAAGGGGGAAAGGGGCACCATACTCCCCAATCACAGTAACAGTTTTAGCATAGACTTTCCACTTTTCTGAATGCCCACGTGCATGCCCATAAACAACTTGACATATATAACCTTAGTCAGTCTGCTAAACTGCTAGTTAAAGGGTATGAGTAGTTTAAATCTGACAGCAGCCAAAATTTTTTTCCCCAAAGTTGTAATAACTTCCATTCCCAACATACTCTATGAGAATGTCTATTTCCCTACACCTTCACCAATATTTTCAATTGCTAATGTGCTTGGTGAAAAAAAAATGCCAGAGATTTGACATTCCTTTCCTCAGTGACTAAGGAAGCTGGGCATAATTTCCTGTTGATGAGCCTTCTTCTCTTAACTGTTAGGATGCATCCTGTTTTTCTAATGGGTTATCTATCTTTCATTAATTTTGTGAGCCTTTCACTTACTAGGGATACTAATCCTTAGTATTGTATATTGCAATTATTTTCTCTCAGTTTGTCTTTTGTCTTCGTGGTATCATGTGTCCTGCAGAAATTCTATGTATGTATGTATGTATGTAATTTTGAGTCGGAGTCTCCCTTTGTATGTCTTTGTATGTATGTATGTATGTATGTACTTAAGTACTTAATTTTGTTGAGTCAGAGTCTCCCTCTGTCGCTCAGGCTAGAGTACAGTGGCACACTCATGGCTCAAACAGTCTCAATCTGCTGGGTTCAGGTTATCCTTCTGTCTCAGCCTCCCAAGTTGCAGGAACTACAGGCGTGCACCACCATGTCCAGCTAATTTTTAAAAATTTATTGTAGAGACAAGGTCTTGCCAAGTTGCAGGCTGGTCTCAAACTCCTGGGCTCAAGCAATTCTCTCACCTAAGCCTCCCAAAGTGCTGAGATTACAGGCGTGAGTCACTGTGCCCAGTCAAGAAATTTTAAATTTATACATAATCAAATTCATTTTATTTTTTTTATGACTTGAGTTGTTTCTTGCTTAACCCTGTAGTTTTACAATTAGTCTGTTTTCTTCTACTATCTTAATCTCTATCTTATGTTTAGATCTCCAATTATTTTTAAAGATGGTGTGTCAAGCAAATATTTATTTACTCCTTAACAGCTGACTGTCAGTTTTAAATATACTAACATAGCAATCAAATAAGTGACAGAACTACTTTGCAAAACTGAAACCAAGTTACTGCTGAAGCAACTTTAAACCACTTGACACCTTTAAATAACTTGTATGAATTGTCAAAAATAAACTGTCAATCTTTTTTTTTTGAGTTGGGATCTCACTGTCACCCAAGCTGGAGTGCAGTGGCATGCTCACGGCCACTGCAACTTCAACCTGCCAGGTTCAGATGATTCTTCTGCATCAGTCTTCCTAGTTGTTGGAACCACAGGCACACACCACCACATCCAGCTAGGTTTATTTTTTTATTGTAGAGATGAGGTCTTGCCAAATTGCCCAGGCTGGTCTCGAACCCCTGGGCTCAGGCAGTCTTCTCACCTCTGCCTCCCAAAGTGCTGGGATTACAGGAACTAAGACATTAAGTCAGCACTTAATGGGTATGACACAGAAAACTTCCATTTCTGTTGGAACAAATATACAATTTAGGTATATATATATTCATTATATTACTATTATTATATATATTTAATATATAGTGCCTAAATACATGTTTTAGGTAAATATATATATGTATGTGTGCCTATATATATTTGGTGGAAAAAAATGCCAGATTTGCTATTCCTTTCCTCGGTGACTAGGGAAACTGGACATAATTTCCTGTTGATGAGCCATTTGAGTTCCTTTTTTGCCAGAGTCCCGCTCCAGCAGGTTCAGGGTTTCCCGAAGGATGGGCGGCGTCAGCGAAAGAATGGACACAGACCCAGTGCTTGTGTGGGACTGCTCATTTATTGTTGACCAATCTACTGCATATATAGTTTTTTGTTACACAAGCTTTTGCGTAGCACACACAAATTTTTACATCTTTCCAACTTTTTTCTTGGTTTCTTAAAATCAGATATAGCTTTCCATGACATCATAAAGCACAGGTAAAAACAAAGCCTTGAGCCGGGCTCGGTGGCTCAGCCTGTAATCCCGCGCCTTTGGGAGGCTAAGGTGAGTGGATTGCCTGAGCCCGCAGGTTCGAGACCCGCCTGGGCAAGCGAGACCTCATCTCTACAATAAATCAAAAAATTAGCCGGGCGTGGTATCGCGTGCCTGTAGTTCCAGCTACTTGGAAGGCTGAGGCGGAAGGATCGCTGGAGCCCAGCAGGTTGAGGCTGCGGTGGCCAAGAGCGGCCACCACACTCCAGTCTGGGCAACAGAGTGAGACTCCAACTCAAAAAAAACCAAAAACAAAAACAAATAAACAAACAAACAAAAAACACAAAGCCTTATTGTACTTATGGTTATTTATGAACTTTTTAAACCTAGTTATACAAAAGCCATGAAGCAACCGCAAAAGTCAGGCAGGTAATCTACTTTTAATATTAGTCCAAAACCATTCTCTGGTACGCTGACATTTCTCAGGGTCCTGACAGTAAAGCTGGCACAACAATTTACAATTGTTAGGCCACTGGCAGCTACCCCATATCTCTCTGACTCGCCTCCAGTCTGTGGGAACAAATAATTCTAGTATTCCTTTATAGAACACATGATATTTAAAGTCGTTATTTAGTACTCCCTGACAGGCGAAGTGGCCTCCTATTCTTGCATTAGCAGGCCGGCCTCCGGGACCCCTGTAATGCCATTTGGAGCAATATTGTATCATTTTATTTGGGGTCCCTTTAAGGGGGGTATGTTTCAGTCTGGGAAAGTTGCACGGTGGCAGCATGGGGACTTCTGTGATTTTTGGTAATGAGTAACTTACTATTATTCCCCAATGTCCCTCTCCCTGGAATCTTTTTTCTGTGGTTGTTTAGTGAGTTGTGGTTTCCTAGCCCCTAGGATTCCCACCAGCAACATAACTAAGCAGAGCAGGAGAAGCAGAGCCGTTGCCTTCCCAGACTTGCCGTGCAGTCTGGGGTCGTCAGTCTCCTTGACCATGTCAGAAGGCAGACCTCTACGGGCGGCTCCCAACATCTCTTCTCTAAACTGTTAGGATACATCCTGTTTTTCTTATGGGTTATCTATCTTTCATTAACTTTGAAAGATATAGACACACATACATATATGTATATACTGGAGGTACCCCCAAAAAATGTATATAGATTTTAAGAGATGTTATCTATGTATTACTTTTTGAAGTTGAATTGAATTACGGTAGCAATGTGTCGTATGACCTTCACTCAAAAGAAGGTGTTAATCAAAAAATGCTAGCATTGCCATGCGAAAGGTAGCTCAAAGAAAATGGTGGAAGCATGGTTGTCATTCAAGGAGTGCAAGACCATTTTGAGGTGTTATTTAAAATTCAAGAACATTGTGGAAGTACGACTATGGAGGCATGAGTATGCAACAGAACCTCCAACACATCTAACAACTGCACGCATTCATAAGTTTGAGACACATGGTACTGTGTGTGATGTGCACAAGGGAAGATCTGGGAAGGTCTCGCACAGCAACAAGTCCTGCAGTAGTAGTTCACCATAATCAGAAGTATCTGGATGCCGATGGTAACCGCTTTGAGCAGCTCTTTTAACTGCCGAAGTCTAATTATTTGTATTCATCTTTTGTTATTGGCATATACTATTACAATTTGATTATAAGTTTTTCCTTTCTTAAAATGTACATACATTTTTTGGCACCCTCTGTATATGTGTGTATATATATATATATATATACATATACACACATACATATGTATTTTTTATTTTTTTGAGTCAGAGTCTCACTCTGTCTCCCAGGCTGGAGTATATACATATATACACATACATAGGTAATTTTTTTTTTTTTTTTTTGAGTCAGAGTCTCACTCTGTCTCCCAGCCTCAACCTCAACTACTGGGCTGAGGCAATCCTTCTGTCTCAGTCTCCAGAGCAGCTGGAACTATAGGTGCATGCCACCACACCCAGCTAATTATTTTACTTTGTAGAGATGAGGTCTTGCTATGTTGCCTAGGCTGGTCTTGAACTCCTGGGCAAGCAATCCTCCCACCTTGGCCTCCCAAAGTGCTGAAATTGCAGGTGTGAGCCACCGCACCTGCCTCTATCTCTCTTAAAAAAAAAAAAAAAAAAAAACTGATTCACTCAGCAATTAAAACCTTTAAGTATCTGGATGAAAACTACTAATTTAGCACAATACCTGAAAATATTTAATGTACCCTTTTTACACTTTTTCCAGATGATAAAAATTTAAGTAAGCTTGTAGGTAAAATCATTACATGCAATGTTTAAAATAAAACAAAAATCAAAAGAATTAAACAAAATACACTTCATGTGATCTGAGCACTGCAGTACTTTCCCCCCTTTGGACACTTAGCGCTTTTGCAAAACCCATTTATAACTGCATTTTTTCCCCTTTTAAACAACTGTTAAAGTTAATGGCTCATAGTAGCTAGTATCTACAAAGCACTATATGTTTACTGTATGTGCAGCACACTCTTTATTCTGTACAGTAACAGGAGGCATCACTTCTTTTTTTTTTTTACAGATGCAGGAACAAATATAGGAGGCACAAAGTTAGTAAATGAAGAGCTGGATTTGAAACCAAACAGTGTGGTTACATTCCTTGAACAACTCTTTTTGGAGATTGTGAAAATAACTAGGTCTTTTATCAATCACTGCTTTAGCTTAGTGATTTGTGGTACCCATATATCATGTGTAAGGTTCATGAGGCAATTTAGCTTCATCCTTACATTCACTTTAGCAATTAATATGGTTTACTGAAACAAAGTACGGAATATAAATTAATTTTTTCTCACAGTATGTTCACAAGAATGTGAAATCAGATTCTGTTCTTGATCAAATGATTTTTTAACCTGTCAAATCTCGTGCTGGTTTTAGCTAACTGCCTGTCCCAATAACTTTGGATCTCAATTCTGTCACTCACTTTAGTACTTATCCCTCTCAGTTTCCTGTCATCTACAAATTCTAAAGGCATGTCTTCTTTGTTTTAAAGCTATTTTTAAAAACACATCCAAGCCGGGCTCGGTGGCTCAGTCTGTAATCCCGCGCCTTAGGAGGCTGAGGTGAGTAGATTGCCTGAGCCTGCGGGTTTGAGACCCGCCTGGACAACTTGGCGAGGCCTCATCTCTACAATAAATCAAAAAAATTGGCCGGGCGTGGTAGCGCATGCCTGTAGTTCCAGCTACTTGGAAGGCTGAGAGGGAAGGATCACCTGAGCCCAGCAGGTCGAGGCTGCTGGGCGAGAGTGAGACTCCAACTCAAAAAAAAAAACACCAAAAAACAAAAACACATCCACTCAAACAGGGCCGGTGAATAGTGTCAGAGCCCTCCTAATTAGTTTCCTAATCCACTCGCAGAGGAAGTGGGATTTAAACACCATGCAGCCCCTCTGCCTTAGAAGTTTGGAGACTGAGTGTGGAAAAAAACAGCAACAGAATGTAGCCTATCCACTGTATCTGTTGACAGACTACTAAGGTGCCAACGTGTAAAAATTCAAGTTGCCAGGTTTTTTGTCAGTCAAGGGGACCTTCCCCTGGGCAGAACCAAATTAATTTTGGTTATACAGTAATGGAGATTTTTGGCAGGGCTCAGTGGTTCACATCTGTAATTCTAGCACTTTGGGAGGTCAAGGCAGGAGGACTGTTTAAGGACAGAAGTTCAAGACCGGCCTGAGCAACATAAGGAGATCTCGTCCCTACAAAAAGAAAAAATTAAAAAATTAGACAAATAGCCAGATACAGGGCTAGCACCTGTTGTGGCTACTTGGGAAACTGGGGTGGAAGGATTGCCTGAGCCCAGCAGGTCGAGGTTGCAGTAAGCCATGATCATGCTACTGCACTCCAGCCTGGGTAACAGACTCCAACTCAAAAAAAAAAGGTAAGAGTCTTTAAAAATCATGAGTGGTGGCTCATGCCTGTAATCCCAGCACTTTGGGAGGCAGAGGCGAGAGAACTGCCTGAGCTCAGGGGTTTGAGACCAGCCTGAGCAACATGGCAAGACCTCATCTCTACAATAAAACATAAAATTAGCCGGGCGTGGTGGCACATGCCTGTAGTTCCAGCTACTTGGAAGGCTAAGGCAGAAGGGTCTCTTGAGCCCCGCAGGTCGAGACTGAGGTGTCCCTGACTGTGCCATTGCACTCCAGCCTGGGCAATAGAGTTTGACTCTGACTCAAAAAAAAACACAAAATATCATGGGTTTACATGCACATTAGTGAATTCAAACTTTGCCCCAAACATATTCAGACAGAGGCTATACTCCATGGAAAGAGGGGGAAAAAAAGGACTGCCTACACAAAGTCAGTTTTTACCCACAACTGTGTTTACCTTGAAAATAAATGGCTGAAGTCAGCCACGGTGGCTCACATCTGTAATTCTAGCACTTTGGGAGATCAAGGAGAGAGGATTATCTAAACCTAGGGGTTCAAGACCAGCCTGGGCAACATGGTGAGACGAGTCTCTACAACAAATTAAAAAAAAAAAACTAGCCGGGCCTGGTGGTACCGCCTGTAATTCGAGCTACTTGGAAGGCTGAGGTGGAAGGATCCCCTGGGTCCGGAAAGTAGAGACTGAGGTGGCCCTGATTATGCCACTGCACTCCAGCCTGGGTAACAGAGACTGAGAAAGAAAGAAGAGAAAGAAAGAAAAAGAAAAGAAAAGAAAGAAATGGCTAAGTAAAGTTCACAGACTTAAGGACCAGTTATTTATTTTTTTGGAGTTGGAGTCTCATTCTGTTGCCCAGGCTGGAGTGCAGAGGCACGCTGCTCATGGCCACCGCAGCCTCAACCTGCCGGGCTCAGGAGATTCTCCCGCCCCAGTCTTCCAAGTAGCTGGAACTACAGGCACGGGCCACCACACCCGGCTAATTTTTTGATTTATTGCAGAGATGAGGTCTCGCCAAGTTGCTCAGGCTGGTCACAAGCCCGTGGGCTCAACTAATCCTCTCACCTTGGCCTCCCAAAGTGCTGGGATTATAGGTGTGAGTCACCATGCCCAGGCTAAGAACCAGTTATTTAGATGTTTTGTACCATCAGAATGGTCAGTGAGAAAAAGTAATGGTGCCATTTCTGGGAACAAGGCAAAAAGATAAAACTTCAAAACGTCCCAATAAAGACTGGCCAAGCACAGACGAAAAGCCAGAATCCAGGCCCTGTGGAGGATAGAGGGCAGAAGAAGCCCTCCTTTAGAGCCCTAAGCCCCACTACTCCTCCAATCTGGTATGCTCGGTACTGGTGAACTGGAGAACTAAGCATTCCTTCCCCTTTGGGCACATTGTTTTCTAGTCTCTGCAAATCACAAGTCTATCTATCTTTAGAAGCCCAATTCAAACACTGCCTCTTTACCAGTCTCTCAGCAAACAACAAAATATCACTCCTCAGGGTACTGGCATTTCCCACAGTCATTAACTTTATCAGTTTTAATTACTGTATAATCACTTGCATTGAGAATCAAGCACCTAGAAAGGGAGGGCTGGGTGCCATTCACCTTCCTGTGCCCTACAACAGCAGTTCCAAAACCATTTGTCTCCAGACCCCCACTGGGCTAGCCAATCAAAATCCCCTGGGGATTTATTAACAGATTCAGGAAACCGCCCCTCAGGGATTCCAATTTAGTGGGGCTGAGGTGGGCCTGGAAATCCGAATTTGAGAGTTTTCCAGGTTTTCTGCCACCAAGTTAAGTTGGGAAATAAAGCCCCAAACCTAACAGCATCAAGCTGAATGTCTCGCGTATGAAAACATTCCCACGTTTTGCCAAATTAAACCTGGAGTGACTATATTCCATCGGATACGGGGATTAATAAAGGCGTTTCATATGGCTACTATGTTGAGCTCCAAACCACATCCTCCAGGAACCCACACACTGGCAGGGGTCAGGGCTTAGCAGATGAGCCGACCCAAGACAGCGCTCGTAACTTTAGGGAGAAGGGGACGTCCTGTGACCCGGGAAAGAACAAAAACTACCATGAATCATAACATCACAGGATCACAGACAATGCATCCTTCTTCCGGGCCTCAAAAACACTAAGGGTTAAGTTAGTGGTTACTTCGATCTCCTGTGCAAAAATAAAACCACCCGAGGCCCTGAACGTGCACCCCGCCCGGAATGCGGCTGTTCCAAAGCCGGGACAGCGCAGGCCGGAAGCCACGGGCGGGCTGCGCTGGAATCCCGGCCTTGGAGCCCTCCGCGGGCCAACCGGGCGCTCGGAACCCATCCCTCAGGCTCGCCCGGCGCGCTCCCCACGGCCCGGGCCGCGCGGATGCGGGGGCCTCGCACCGCCACGCAGTGGGACGCGGCGAGCCCCGGGCGGCCCGGCCCTTTCCCTCATACGTAGCGAAAATGGCGGAGGCGCTCCTCCAAGCTCCGCGAGTGACCGAGCGCCGGCCGGGCGACCAGCGAGCCGGACTAGGCCGCGTCAGCCAGGAGCAGGCCCCGTGCAGCCCGCGCCGCCTGCCGCCTCAGGCCGCCTCAGCCGCCGCGGGCCTCGGGCCATCGCCATCCCGCCCGCCCTCTCTCCCCTAGCCGGCCGAGCGGCGACGCCGCTTACCGGCAGCCGGACGCGGCGAGCGCTCGGGCTCCGGCAGGTCCCCGAACAGGTCCATGGCGGAGGTTGGGCGGCGGCGGCGGCGGCAGGGGCAGACGCGCAGCCCGGGAGCGGCGGCCGGGCTCCACACCCCGGCGGCGGCGGCGGGCGGGCGGCGGCGGGCGGGGGCCGGTGGGCGCCGTCAGTCACCCGAAGGGCGGGCCCAGAACGCCACCAATCGGTGCGCAGCGTGGCCCGGCCGACCCAGAGTGCTGAGCGCAGGTGGGCGGGGCGGCGCGCATGCGCGCTGGGCCCTCGGGCGCCCGGGCTGCCAGCTCGCTGTGTGCGGGAGACGCTGAGTGGCGCCTGCTGCTGTTTCCCGCGCTAGCGAAGCTCGGCAGCTCCCCACACCCACTTTTTCCTTTGCGGGGGTGTCGGATTTCCTCAAGTTTTATGGAGTTCCTGGCCAAGAAGCCTGTTCAGAGAAACGTCTGAGCTCCAGGGCAACTCATGATGCCTAGGAGGGCTGTACCCAACTTTTGACATCTCGTCGGTTCGGTCCCTTCACCACGGCAAGCCTCGATTCCTGGCCCATTTTAGAGATTGAGAAACGAGGCTTGGATGGAGCGGCCCTGTGTGTTGGACGGAAACCTCAAAAGATGCAGGAGAGGCCGGGCGCGATGGCTCACGCTGTAATCCCAGCACTTTGAGAGGCCGAGGCGGGAGGATTGCTTGAGCCCCAGGAGTTCTAGACCAAGCCTAGGCTATAGCGAGACCTCGTCTCTACATAAAATCAAAACATTAACTGGGCGTGGCGGCGCGTGCCTGTTGTCCCAGCTACTCAGGAGGCTGACGTGGAAGTGTTGTCTGAGCCCAGGAAGTTGAGGCTGTGATGAGCCGTGATTGTGCCACTGCACATTCCAGCCTGGGTGACACAGAAGAGGTATTCCTTGGTCTCTCTGCACCCATCCGATCTAGGGGGACGGGGAAATGAGGAGCTTCCACTTGATGTTCCCACCCTACAACTGAGAAAGAGAAAAAAGCAGCCACTGACATCAGGGACCTACATCAACTCCAACTACAGCCGGTACTTGGAGTTGGCCTGGCACACAACTAGGCCTTGATTTTCTCTTCTAGAACATAAACAGTTTCATAAAACATCAACGTCAGGCTATGATATAGATCAAGGCCAAAAAAAACACAAAAAACCAAAAACATTTATTAAACACATCTGAACACAGACAAAACATGAATGCTGACCAAGCCACAAAAATGACCAAACATCCCCCATCTCAATTAAGTGATTGCTGCTTCTTTACCAATTAAAAGGATTTCCTTTATTTAGTCCTCCTGCAGTCTAGATAAGCTTTATCAAGCTATGCAGTCCTGGAATTGCCTCCTCTTCCTGAAATCATCCAATCCAGTGCAAAGCCCTGTTTCCGTAAACATTTCCCTAAATCAAATAACACAAGCCCACATCTTTAAGTCCTTTTCAACATCCCCTTACTCAGGTTTCCATGTCATCTGGTCTCCTATGATGCAATTAGTTATCAAGCCCAGTTCATTCCACTACAGAAGTGTTTCTGGCGCTCCCTGGCTATGGGACACTGGTGGGACCCAGCAAGGCTTCAGGGTTCCCAGCTGCTTGGCTTCTCATTTGCAACTATTTGCTACCTTCTTTTCACCTTCAGCAGATGAGCTGCCTCTTCTCTTACAGCAGAAACACTCTGAAGCAGCAATACCCACATCTCTAGCCCCTCACCTCTCACCCACTACTCAGTCCATCCCATACTAGTTCCACCCCATCACTTCTCCAAAGCCCCTCTTGCTAAGCTTACCGGTGACTTCCCACTCTTGCTAAATGGAACTGACTTATTTAGCCATCATCTTATATGAATTCAGCAGTATCTAATACTGTAGGTAGGCCTCTATTCCCTTTGGTTTGTGTGTTCTCTGACTGCCTAGCTCTGGTTCCTTTGCAGGCTCAGTTTCTGCTTGGCTATTAATTGATAGGATTTTTAAAGACTTGATCCTATTCCTCTTGAATTCAGTTGGGGACATGTCAAATTTGAGGTACTTTTGAGTCATCCAGGAGATAAGGAAAAGCCTCCTTTTCCTGGGTAAATGCCATTCATTCCTCAGATTTCATCAATGCCTCAGGAAAACCTCTTCTGACTGTCCTAAGCCCAACCTTCTTTTCTACACTCTCCTAACTCTTCTCCTTTAACGCTTTTGTCATAGTTGAAACTTTACATTTATTTATGCAATTATTATTATTGTTATTATTTTTGAGTGGGAATCTCACTCTGTCACTCAGGCTGGAGTGCAGTGGCGTGCTCACAGCCACCATAGCCTTGACCTACTGGGCTCAGGTGATCCTTCTTCCTCAGCCTTGCAAGTAGCTGGAACAACAGGCATGGGCCACCACACCCAGCTAATTTTCTGGTCTATTGTAGAGATGAGGTCTCACCAAGTTGCCCATACTGGTCTTGAAACAGTGGGCTCAGGCAGTCCTCTCACCTTGGCCTCCCAAAGTGCTGGGATTATAGGTGTGAGCCACCGTGCTTGACCTATGTAATTATTTCACTAACAACTATATCTGCCATCAGAATATAAATTGTAGGAGGTTGGGAACTATGCCTGGTTTTGCTCATTACTATACACCCAGCATCTGGCACATAATATGTACTCAAAAACACTGGTTGGACAAGTGAATGAATGAGTGATATACACTTTTGATGCTCAAAGCACATAAGAAAAGCCTTATCTCGGTAATGTTGTGAAGGTCAGAGCCAAGGCTGGTGTCTCCTGTGTGCTTTCTCAGGACTGCCCAAACCAAGTTCACTACTTTGCTCTAAGGAAAAGATCATGGATTTCCGATTCTGAGACCTTCTTAAATTATCTAGAAACAAGGAAAGCACCTGACTTCCCAGGGCATTGTTGGTTGCCTACATGGCAGATGGTATTTTCCAGAGTTCACTGCAGTAATCTCTCTGGTGTCCCTGACACTCCCATCAAAAGGTAGAATCTGTGTTCCCTTCCCTTGAGCCTTGGTGAGCTGTGACTGCTTTAACTAACAGAGAATGGAACGTGTGAGGTTATATGATTTCCAAGATGAAGTCATGAAAAGTCACATGTCTTCTGCTTTGTTCTCTGGGGGCCATTGTTCACCAAATAAGTCCAGTGGCTCTCAGACTGCCATGTTGGAGAAGCTACATGTAGGCACTGTAATCAGCAACCCCTGCTGAGCTCCCATAAACTGCCAGCCATGTCCAATGAGCCATCTTTGACATCCATCCCAAAACGCAGATGACTACAGTCCCAACCAATATCTGACTACAGCCTGTGAAAGACTCAAGCAGACTGCCCAGCTAAACCCTTTACAAATTTCTGACCTACACAAGCACAAGCAAAATAAAATGTTTTTGATGTCTTTTTAAGCTGCTAAACTTGATGGAAATTTGTTACAAAATAATAGTAACTGGAAGATAAATTTGGTACCCACAGTGGGGTGCCAATGTATCAAAATCCCAAAACATATGGTATTGCCTTTGAAACTGGGCAGTAGGCAAAGGCTGGAAGGGCTCTGAGAAGACTGTGGGTGGAACCCATGTGGGCCTTGAGGCCACTGATGAGGGATTAAAGAAGTGGAAGGAAAATGTACTGGAAGATGGAGAAAAGAATATCATTGTTCTGTAGTGTGAAAAGTTTAATAAAGCTATTGCCTGTAGTTGTAAGGGAAACCGAAAATGTACTGATGAATCTGCCTAAGGAGATTTCCAGGAAAAATGTTGAAAGTGCCAACTAAAACCAAATGAAAGATCTCAAGCAAGAACTGTCAAGTCAAGCCCTTCTGGAATTCCTGGTCCACAAAATATGAGCAAAATAAAATGGTTGTTTAGGCTGGGTGCAGTAGCTCACACGTGTAATCCTAGCACTTTGGGAGGCTGAGGCAGGAGTATTGCTTGAACTTGGGAGTTTGAGACCAGCCTAAGCAACATAAGGAGACCTTGTCTCTACAAAAATAAAAAAATTAGCTGGGTGTGGTGGTGCACATCTGTAGTTCCAGCTACTTGGGAGGCTAAGGCAAAAGGATCTCCTGAGCCCAGGAGGTTGAAGCTGTAGTGAGCTGTGATCACGCCACTGCACTCCACCCTGACTCAAAAAAGAAAAAGAAAAAATAAAAAGAAAAAAGAAAATGTTGTGTGATTGTTTTAAACTGAAGAAATTTTTTTTTGAGTCAGAGTCTCACTCTGTCACCCAGGCTGGAGTGCAGTGGCATGCTCATGGCCACCGCAGGTTGCTCAGGCGATCCTTCTGCCTCAGCCTTCTAAGTAGCTGGAACCACAGGCATGCGCTACAATGCCTGGTTAATTTTTTGATTTTTACCGGAGACAAGATCTTGCTATGTTGCCCAGGTTGGTCTCAAATCTGTGAGCTCAGGCAATCCTCTCGCCTCCGCAAACCAAAGTTTGGGGATTACAGGTGTGAGCCATCGGCGCCTGGCATAAATAGTGGCACTGAGTACACTCACACTGTTGTGTAGCCATCACCATTATCTGTTTCCAAAACTTTTTCATCATCTCAAACAGAAACTCTGTACTCATTAAGTCATATCTCCCCATCCCTCCCTTCCCACTTCCTATAATCTCAAATTCTACTTTTTCTATGTGAATTTGCCTATTCAAGATATTCACATAAGTGGGATCATATATTGTTCTTTTGTGTTTGACTTATTTCACCTACCATAATGTTTCCAAGATTCATTTATCTTGCTGCACATATCAGAACTTCATCCCTCTTATGTCTGAACAATATTCCACTGTATTGATATGCCATAATTTGTTTAAATGTTCGTCTGCTGATGGTACTTAAGTTTGTTTCTACCTTTTGGCCATTGTGAATAATGCTGCTATGAACATTCAGTCCCTGCTTTTGGGTATGTATCTAGGAGTGGTAATTATATGTGTAGTTTTTTTTTGAGGAACCCTAAACTTTTTTCCACAGTGACTACACCATTTTACGTTTCCACCAACAATTAATTTCTGTATTTTTTAAATTTTAACCTCAGTACACACCAGAGGAGATGTCTATTTTTTTAATACAAAATTTTGTGTACACCTATTTGTTAAATATTATAATATAGATTAAGTTAATTAATGTAAGTCAATATCTACTATATTTGCCACAATTAAATATTCTACTAAGATAAATATATTTTAAATTCATACAAAAAGTTCTTAGACAAATATGGTATCTAAAAATCCAAGTGGTACAATGTTCAGGAAAAGAAGAAAAATACATGGAAAAATATACCAATAGGGAACAAGTATACATTTAGCTAGAAAAACAATATTCCAGCTATTGAAAATGACTGAGTCTTTTAACGCTGATGTTCTCAGAACAGAGTTGCCATAAAATTCAGCTATCTAAAGTCTGTTTTTCAAGAAAATGAGGAGAAATATTAGATATTTCAGAAACTAGTGAACATGAGTATGAGCAAAAAAAAAAGTATTATTTTAATAATTCTCCATTGTGGCTGCTACTTAGTGTTAAAGTAAAAATTATTTTATAGAACATACATCCGACAATAAATTTTAGGAATCTATTTCACATGAAGGACAAAGATTTTCTACACATTTTTTTTTTTTCTTAGAGAAGGGGATCTTGCTAAGTTGCCCAGGCTGATCTTGTAGTCCAGGCCTCACAAGATCCTCCAACTTCAGCCTCCTGAGTTGCTGGGACCACAGGCATGAGCCACTGAGCTTGGCAAGATTTTTTTTTTCTCTAACGTCCTGATGGTAAATGAATCCATTGTAACTGGCTCACTTATTCCAAAAATTTTTCATGCATGCTTTTCTGTAGCAATCCAACAAGATCAGAGTTTTGCAACTCAAAAATTCTCAAAGATTGAAAAAATTTAAACAGAATTTATGATCATGAAATTTGCGTTTTATTGTGATGCTTTTCTAAAATGGAAATATCTTTTTAAGAACATTCAAACTGACAGTTTAATAAGTGATGCTTTGCATTAATCAGATAAAAGCTATTTTGAGTGATTTTAGAATGTTACACTTTAAGCAAAAAATATTTTACATCTTAACAAATCACAAGAAATTACTGGAAGTACAAATGGTGGCAAGTTTTTAGCTTTGGGTTAATTTGTAGCTAATCATAATAAAGAATGTCTTATTTGTCTAATAAAATTAAAAACAAATGTATAATGCTACTAGAAATCATAGTAGCATAGATGTGAAATCAAGCACTTCAAATACAAAGCAAATACATCCCCCCAACCTTTTTTTTTTTTTGAGTCAGGGTCTCACTCTGTTGCCCAGGTTGGAATGCAGTGGCACGATTATGGTTCACCACAGCCTCTACCTTCTGGGCTCAAATGACCCTCCCACCCCAGCCTCCCAAAGTACTGGGATTACCTGTGTAAGCCCCTGTGTCCTGTTCCCCTTGCATTTTGACTGTATATCAGATACAGCCCATTGTGAACAAGTATGTCAGAGTATAAGGCATGCTCACATTAAGAATAGTGTCACAACAATAAAAAAAATGTACTTTTGTTTCTGGTTCTTGAGTCAGGAGCTCACTCTGTCACCAGACTGGAGTTTAATGGAGCAATCACAGCTCACTGCAGCCTCAAACTCCTGGGCTCAAGTGATCCTCCAGCCTTTAGCCTCCTGAGTAGCTGGGACTACAGGCACACACCAACACACCTGGCTATTTTTTTAATCTTTTGTAGAGATGAGCTTTCGCTATGTTGCTCAGGCTGGTATCAAACACCTGATCTCAAGCAATGCTCCTGCATAGGCCTCCCAAAATGCTGGGATTACAGGCTACCAGCGTGAGTCACTGCATCCAGCCAAGAAGTTTTTATTATTTTGTATTGATTCACTTTGAAATGAAAGGAAAAATGGAAAGATCTAGCTTATAAAATTAGATATTAACATATAAAAAATGCTTGTGGCCAGGGATGATAATGGAGCAACTATGGCAGGTTATACAAGCATATATAAGCTACTATTTTCCCAAACAATGATTACGCCAAATTTGTGCCTTCCTCAGCTTATAATCTTTTTTTTTTTTTTGAGTTGGGAGTCTCACTCCACCGCCCAGGCTGGAGTGCAGTGGTATGCTCACAGCCACCCCAGCATCAACCTGCTGGGCTCCAGCGATCCTTCCGCCTCAGCCTTCCAAGTAGCTGGAAATACAGGCGTGTGCTACCACACCCGACCAATGTTTTGATTTATTGTAGAGATGAGGTCTCACCAAGTTGCCCAGGCTGTTCCCGAACCCATGGGCTCAGGCAATCCACTCACCTTGGCCTCCCAAAGTGAGCAAATAATCTTAATATGCAAAAATACGGCATCTGTGAAATCAAATTTGATAACCTTTTTTAGCATTGTGTGTGTGTGTGTGTGTGTAAATTCAATGAGCATATGAAAAATTCTTATATTTGTTTTTAGAACTACATTAAAAACATGTAGAGATACTCCACAAAGAGCAAGATCAAATGGAATCAAGGCACTTCCCACACAAAGACGTTTATAAATATTGAACTATTTATCCAATTTTAAAATACATTATACTGACATCAAAAGCATCCTGGTACGAAGAGAGTACAAATTTGTATGCAATCTATCTGTGTGGGATAATATTCTGAACCAAGTGGAAAGGTTAGTAAAGCCATGCTATAAAAAAAAACAAGATTATACATAAAGCTGCATGCTTAATAGGCCTCTTCTTTTGCTTACAACATATAACTTTGAAAGTATGTTTGATGGGCTAGGTGTAGTGGCTCATGCTTATAATCTCAGCACTTTAGGAGGCCAAGGCGAGAGAATCTATTGAGCCCAGAAGTGCAAGACCTCATCTCTATAAAAAATTTAAAAATTAGTGGGACATGGTAGCAGACACCTGTAGTCCCAGCTACTCAGGAGGCTGAGGTGGAAGGACTACCTGAGCCCAGGAGGTCAAGGCTGTAGTGAGCTGTGATCTGTGCCACTGCACTCCAACCTGGGCAACAGAGTGAGACTCCGACTCAAAAATAAATAAAAATAAGATGTTGGGGGATTGGGAGCTTTAGTCATCTTTTGTGTCCAAGGCTGGTCCCTCTGAGAGCTGGCAAGGGCCAGGAGGAGCTCTCTTCAGCCTTCGGAGTCTCTCCAGGTGGGATGACTGTGTAGATCTGGTTAAAATGAAATATGCTGAGGGAGAAGTGGTTCAGCCTGAAGGGAGGTGGATCAAATCTTGGAGGAAAGAAGGGCCAGAAGGCAGCATCTGGAACTGGGCAAGGGGAGATACAGAGCAGTCTCCAAAAACAGGACAGGCCTGGGCTCAGACCCTTTCTCCCCCATTCCCTTGCATCCTCCCTGGTTTTCCTTCTTCTCTGTCAAGCACAAGGCTGACAGATTTGCTAGTAAAGAGTAAGAGAACCCCTTTCTAGATTCAGTTTATTACTTGCACAGACAATAAGAGGAAGAACAGTCAAAGGTGCCAGATCCCCATGGACCTTGAGCAGGGAGTGACCAGATGATTGCCACATGGGCAAGAGAACACCTTGCTTCAAGAAGCTGCTGACATGCTGCAGCTAAGCTGTTTTACAGCCTATGCCTAAAAAGGTTGTAGCAGGAGGCCTCAGGCCTTATCAGAGCCTGGGAGACAATGAGGGGACAGCAGAGAGGCAAGTGGGGCCTGGCCTTGCCCAGGAGGATGGTGAGGCGCTCTGCTGAGACCAACATGCTGCTGTGCTTATGTGGATATGGGCAAGGGCACCAGGGCAGAGCTCTTCCCCTGTACTTGCCTCTCAGATTGTCCCTAATGTTCCTCCAGCCCCCAGACAACACCATCAGGGGCCTCTGGATATAAACCTGGATTGTGGTTTGACCTAGTTCTGAGGAAAATACAAATAACTCATAAGCTTAAGGCGCTCTGTTTCACTCAGGAAACAAGAATTAAAAATACAGATGCCTTGGAAAGGTTTCGACAGGGAAGGATGTGGACAGAAGGCTTTCTAGATGAGTGTGTCTCTTGTTAACACAGCATACAACTCTCAGGTACCTCTATCTCACGAGGTAACAATTCAGATTTCAGTTTTTAAAATAATAGTGAAACACCAGAGTAACAATATACTAAACAGTTCTGCACTCTCTGGTGAGACTCACTCCTGGAGGCCTGGGGACAGTGGCAAGAACACAGACACAGGTGCCACATGGTGGCTGTGGTGGACAGCCCCCAAGATGGCCCTCAATGCCCCAAGTTCCCGATATGTCCACCCTGTGTAATCCCCTCCCCTGGTGTGGGTTGAACCCATGCAAGCAGAATACAACAAAAAGCGACAGGATATCACTTCTGAAACTAGGCTACACGAGACTGCCTTCTATCTAGCTTGCCTTCTCTTACTTGCTCAGTCAGGTGGAAGCCTCTGGAGAGGCCCAAGCGGCAAAGGACTGAGGTCTCTAGCCAAAATACAGAAAAGAATAAGGCCCTCAGCTAGTAGCCCATGAGGAACTGAATCCTGTCAACAACCATGTGAGTGAGCTGAGAGGCAGGTCCATCTGAGGTCATGGTTCTGGTTGACACCCTGCTGCAGCCATGTGAGAGACCTTGAGGCAGAGGCACCCACTAAACCAGGCCTGGACCCCTGACCCGCAGAAACTGTGAGATGATGTTTGGTTTAAGCTGCTAAATTGTGGAGTGATTTGTTACAGGCAATAGATAACCTTTTTATTGTCTATTTCTGTTGTTTTCTTCAACAGGCTTAGGAGTCGGGCAGTCAGCTCTTGCTAGCCCAGGTCTCTTGCACCCTCATGGAACATGCCAGGACAAACTCCCCCCACAATCCCACCATCCCACCCCTTCCTGAGCTCAGGGAGGGCAGGAAGTGTAGCTGGACCATGAGAAGTCTGAAAAGTCTTCCAGTCCCGCCAGAAATCTGCTGCCCAGAAAGCCACTGAAGAGCAAGATCCAGAATGCATAGGCTCTGTGCCCAATGGGAAAGGGGAGAGAGGAAAGCAGGGTGAGCCCAGAAGGCAGCACACTCTCCAGGGCTAACTTCCACACACAAGAACAGCCAAGGCCCCTCCAAGGTGAAGGCCCTTGTGCTTTACTCCCACCTTGTCCTTTGGAAATAAGTCAAAATCTGGAACATGCTGACCTCTCAAGTCTGAAAGCCAAGCCCCCATCCTCTGTCATCCTCCAACCTCCTCCTGTCCTGCAGGCCTCACGTCACTTCCTCCAGGAAGTCTCCCTTCAGGAGCATACCTGTTGAGGTCATCTCACCTTTTTCTCAACTCCCACGCCCTATTGATTATTCTCTCATTGCTTTGTTTCTTAGACATGAATGATCAGGAAATGTCTATCCTCCAAAATTACATTCTCCTTAATGCAGAGGTTCTGCTCTCTCAGAAATTAGTGAAATTCCTGCTGAAACTCCTCCAGGTTACAGGGGACATAGGCTGCCCCCAGAGGTTTGTTCTCAGCTTCCCTATAACAGGGTGTGCATCCACTCACCTCTTCCCATACCCTGTTTATGCCACAGGACCTGTTCAGGACCCAGTGGAGGCATCCCACATCCTGTCTACACCTGTGGAGCACACAGGAACAGCCAAGCCTCCAGAAGTCCAGGGACTCAGAGTCTTGGTGCAGACTGAACCTTAAGCCAAGGCAAAGCCAGAGGACAAAAAGCAAGAGCCCAGTGTCTGCAGGACCTGCAAGGGCTTCTGGGTGAGGGGCCAGTGGCAGCAAGGCTCCCAGGAAAGTTTCAGGGTCTGGGGGTTCTCACCAGATCCTTAGCTAGAAAACTAGAGTCTGGGCTCAGGCCTGCCCTAAAGCTATTATATTCCATCCCATGTTCATAAGGGAAATGGTACTTCTCCCTCCTGACTTTGTCCCAGCATTCCTAAACAAAGCTGTGGTCCTTTAACAAAGCCTCAAGCCCCATTAAAGAGCCCTGATCCTCAACTACATGGACTGTCTGGCCCCTTTTCGGCTACCAGAGACAAAACCAGCTGGGGCCATCTGTGAGAACTGGAAGAAGAAACAGAGGAAGGAGCAATACCAGGCTCTCCCATTCCCAGCAGCCTTCTGCAGTGGGGTGGCCTGCCTCCCCCAGAGCACTCACTGTGGCAAGCCCTGGGTATACATCCCTGGTTGTCCCTTGCAGGTCTTCTTCAGTGTGATGAACAGGTAGTCAGGGGACTGCTCAAGTGCTGAGGAGCTCAGACCCTGCAGCAGAGGGAACAAGGTGGAGGAAGTCACTTGCCCTGTAGATGCCAGACTGTCACCCCCTCTACACCCACTGTCAGAGAGGGGCAGGAAGCAGCCAGGGGAGTTGCTGCTCTCCTCTGAGAGGGAGGCTGAGGCAGAGGAAGGTAAAGAAAGAAAGTCAGGAACAGAAACAGAGGAAGGGAAAGCCAGAAGGTGGGGGTGGAGGAAAAGACAAAAAGAGAGAAGAGAGAATGAAAGAGAGCAGCAGAGAGAAAGAGGAAGAGAGCAAAGAGAAGAGCCAAAGACAATGAAAGGGACAGAGCTGGTAAGGAAAAGGGAAGGCTATGAGGGGAGGAAAGGATGGAGAAGGAAATTCCAGCCAAGACTAAGCACTGAGGAAGGGGCTTTACCCATATTATTTCATTTAATCCTCAAGATAAAGGAGGTACAATTGTAATTCCCATTGTTCAGAAGGAGAGAAAAAGGGTTAAGAGATAAAGAGGGAGGGAGAGAAAAGGGGGGTAGGAGAGAGAAAACAGAAGAGGCAGGAATAGAGAAGAGGCAGAAATTGCCTATATGAGAATCAAGAGACCAAAAAAAAAAAGCCCACCTAACCCGCTGTGGGGCCTAGAATGAGACAGCAGCACTGGTCCCAGATGACCTCAGGTGGATTTGTTCAGAACTTGAAGGACTAGATCTCCCACTGCTGTTTAAACTATTCCAGAGCTCAGAGGAATAAAAGCAAGGCTCCCAAACTTTTTGTTAAGCAGCAAAACACTGACACCAAACCAGACAAAGTCCACATGCCATAGAAAATTACAGAAAGAATAACTCCTTGAGGTCCCCTTCAACTGTGGGAGCTTTTCTGTCCTCTTAATAAATTCTGCTTTCAAAGAAAGAAAGAAAGAAAGAAAATTACAGAACAATGCTCCTTAGAAATGTTGATGCAAGGCTGGATGCAGCACCTTATGCCTGTAATTCCAGCACTTTGGGAGGCAGAGGCGAGAGGAATGCCTGAGCCCAGGGGTTCAAAACCAGCCCAGGCATCTCTACAATAAATAAAAAAATTAGCTGGGTGTGGTGGCACCCACCTGTGGGTCCAGCTACTAGGAAGATTGAGGCGGAAGGATCACCTGAGCCCAGCAGGTCAAGGCTGCGGTGGCCATGAGCATGCCACTGCATTCCAGCCTGGGCAACAGAGTAAGACTCTTACTTAAAAAAAAAAAAAGAAAAAGAAAAAGAAAAGAAAGGTTGATGCAAAATCCTATACAACATTCTAGAAGTGGCAAGGCTATGGAGACAGTAAAAAGATCAGTGTCTGCCAGGAGTTGGAGAGAGGGAGGGATGGACAGGCAGAGCCCAGAGGATATGTAGGGCAGCGAAACCACGCTGTATGACATTAGAATGGAGACTACATGTCATACATTTGTCCAAACCTACAGGATGTACAGCATCAAGAATGAGCCCTGGTTGGGTGCAGTGGCTCACACCTATTATCCCAGCACTTTGGGAGGCAGAGGCGAGAGGACTGCCTGAGCCCAGGAGTTCAAAACCAGCCCAGGCAACTTGGCGAGACCTCATCTCTACAATAAAAAAAATTAGCCAGGTGTGGTGGTGCGTGCCTCTGGTTCCAGCTACTTGGAAGACTGAGGTGGAAAGATTACCTGAGTCCAGCAGGTCAAGGCTGCAGTGGCAGTGAGTGTTCCAGCCTGGGCAAGAGAGTGAGATTCTTACTCAAAAAAAGAAAAAAAAAGAAAGAAAGGCTGATGCAAAATCCTATACAACATTCTGGTAGTGGCAAGGCTATGGACAGTAAAAAGATCAGTGTCTGCCAGGAGCTGGAGAGAGAGAGGGATGAACAGGCAGAGTCCAGAGGATTTGCAGGGCAGTGAAACCACTCGGTATGACATAGAATGGAGACTACACATCATACATTTGTCCAAACTTACAGGACATACAACATCAAGAGTGAGCCCTGGATGCCAAAAAAAAAAAAGATGCCAAAAGGAACTCTCCAAATTTAATATCCTCCCCTACTTTAAAATAAATTTATTTATTTGTTTGCTTATTTTGTTGGGGAGTCTCACTCTTTTGCTGAGGCTGGAGTGCGGTGGCATGATCATGGCTCACCGCAGTCTCAAACTCCTGGGCTCAAGTGATCTTCCCACCTCAGCCTCCCAAGAGATGAGGCTTAGCTATGTTGCCTTGGCTGCTCTCAAACTCCTGAGCTCAAGCAATCTCCTGCCTTGGCCTCCCAAAGTGCTGAGATTACAATCACTGGTCTTGGCAAACCTTGGAAATTCCCTTCTGCATCATTGTTGAGGGAAAACTCCACAAAGTTAAAGTGAATGAGGAGGTGGCCAGGGCAGTCCCATGAGTGAGAGGCTTGGTCTTTCTAACCACTTAGTCTCCAGTGCCTAGGACAGGGTTTGGCACATAGCAGGGGCTCGGTCTTCAATGCTGAACAAATGGATCTATTGTTAGGTTAGAAAAGTCAAATAATAGTATGCACAAAATGGTCCTATTTGTGTAAAAAGGGAAAAGACATCTATTTATGTAGCAAATCCTCACTTGTAGCCCACAAATCTAAAATTTTTTTAAAAAGGAAAAATACATAGATATGCAAATGCATAGAAATCATCAATAAGGACACCCAAGAAATTGTTCATTGTGGAAACTCCTGGAGAAACAGGTGAAGTAGGGAGTAGGAGGGAAGGAAGATTTGTCCTTTCCACTGCACGCCTTCAGTACTGCTTGACTTTTTCTGGGAGTGTGCATTGCTTTTATAATAAAAATCTAGTTTAAGAAAAGGCTATTTAACCTATCAGAGCCTTAGTTTCCTCATCTATGAAATGAAGAATAGTAATACCTACCTTAAAGCGTTATGATGACATTAAAAGAACAGATAAGATCATGTTTATAGTGTGCTTCACACAGTCCCCTAGTACCTGGTAAGTGCCCCATAAATGTATGTTATTGCTGTTATTGAAAGAAAAAAAAGAGCATATTAAAAAAAAGAACTCAAGAATCCAGTTCCAGCCTCACAGTTCCTTGAACAGGCACAGCATAGTCCTTCCTCGAAGCCTTTGTACTTGCTATTTACTCTACCCAGAATGTTCTTTCCCAGGATAGCAGCTTGGCTCATTCCCTCACATCATTCAATTCTCTGCTAAAATAAAGCCTACCAGAGAGGCCATCTCTGACCAACTGAACTAAAACTGCACCCTGCTTCCATACCATTACTCCCTGTGCCCTTGACCTTATTTTTCTTCTTGGCACATAAACACTGCCTGCCATATTATGTTTATTGTCTGCCCTCCCCATTACAGTATAAGCTTGAGAAGAAGCATTGTTTATCTCCAGCAACTAGAATAATGCCTAACAAAGAGTAGGCATCCAATAAATAACTGTGGAATGAATAAACAAACATAATCTGGAACATGCCATCAGGGAAATAAAAGAAACCTTGGAAACTGTAAAACCAGGGGTGACTAGGAAAGGCTTCACACAGAAGGTGATATTTGAGCCAAACCTGAAGGCAAGCAGATAGACCAGGGGGTTGGCAATGCAGCAAACTAAAAATTTGGCAAGGGAGTGGGAACAGAAAGTGGGTTAAGGGACTTGGACGCAAAAGTAGTAAGTTCTGAATTAACAATTATAGCCTGCCATATTTGTGAATCTGCAGTGTTGGGCTTTTGAAAGGACTGAAGCTGAGGAGGCATTATTTGATGTAGGGAGTCTCCTTAACAACCAGTGCCATTATCCAGGTGAGACAAGAACTAAGAATGCAGGAGCAGGATTGAAGGAAAGGTACAAGGTATAAAATGAAAACTCATTCATTCAACCTTTTAGAGTTGACAATTCCTGGGCACTACTTGCATGACAGGGACCAAGGGAGGTATCTCCATGGACTGTTAGTGATTGAGGATGGCCTGAGTGATTAAAGGATGACCATATTGCTCTCAAGGATCCAAACCTCAAAAGGAGGTGCAGGTTTTGCAGGAAAGCTGAGTTCAGGTTTGAACTTGTTGAGTTTGAAGAACCCATGAAATTCCTGAGAGGCAACAACCAGGGGCATTTGGATAAACTCCATGTGAGCTCCAGAGAGGACTGAGCTGAAAGTAGTTTTTGGTGTCAGTAACACAGTAGCTAAAGCCATGGAGATCATACAGATTATAGCCTAGAGAAAAGAGGAGGGCCAAGGAAAGAAATGTGGGATACAATATTTAAGGGGACAATATTTAATATCTAGCTGTGAAGAGCCCTCGCTAGAATCTGAGGAGGAATGGTTGAAGAAGCAAGAAAACTAAGCAGAGAACAGTGCTTTAAGAAGCACGAGGTTGTTGATAGTGTCAAATGCTGCAATGTTTAGGTAAAACGAGAACTGAAGATTCTACTACTCAGCAAATAGGAGTTCATTGTAGACTATGCCAGAAGTTTTCAGTAGAATGGCAGGAAATGTCACCATACTGAAATCCAGTGAAGAGCAAGCAGGTGAGGAAATAAATAAATGAGAATAGAAGACTATTTTTAAGAAACTTGACTGAAGGAAATGGTAGGATAATAACCAGGAGACCCCAATAAGGTGTGAAAACAAGTTCCCTAAGATAGAGTGGAGAAAACAGAAGGCTGGTGCCTAAGGTCTGGAGCTTGGTCAACTGTGAGGAGTGACAAGGTTCATGGTTATTGACTTAGATGCCTAAAGACACATTCAAGATTTTTCCAGGATCTGGAGAAGAAGAGGGCAGTACCTCTAAATGTCAGTCATTGACAAGTCAATGGATAGTAATGCTATCCAATGCTGTTCTGTTGAACAGCATTTTCGAGTCCGGCGGAGAGCTTTACTACCCTCGACGTCCCGGCCGCCTCGTGATGCGCAGCGCATGGCGCGGACGCAGCCCCGCTGACGACCTCTGGCCTTCACTTCTTCACGCGCAAACCCGGCGGCTGGAGCTGCGGAGGGCCCGGGAGCAGAGTGCCTCCATCTCTTCCGCGGTTCGTCCCAGGGATGTTGGAGCGACCGCAGACCTGCCTCTGCCGCCGCAAACCCGTTTCACAGGCGGCATGTGTCCCTAGGAAATCCGGCTACGAGCTCGCAGGCACGGGGGGCGTGGCCTCCGGGGCAGAGAGGCCTCTGGGAGTCGCAGTTCCGGCTCGTCCCCAGCGAAGTCGCGGGGCTGGAACCACATCTCCCAGGAGGCCCCGCTGTTCTCCTCGGAAGGGGGCGTGGCCAAGGCCCCGGCTCTTCCGAACGCTCCCAAGCGCCTCCGAGCTTCCCCGAGCGCTTCCGAGCGCAAGGTACTGCCTGAACCCCGCTCCTGGAGGCCTCCGGAGCTCCAGCTCCCACACCCTCACGACTCCCCTCAGGATCCCCCAAGGCAGGTTCCGCGAAGTCCTGGAAAGGCTAGGGGTGGGGTGCGCGGGGCGTAGCGAGACTGGCGGGATCCCGCTCTCGGGTCCCTTGCAAGGGCCTGAGCTCAGAACCGAGCGTAGGGAGGGCGGGAAAAGAAGAACCCTGGGTGGCAGCGCTGAGCGGGGCAGAGCCTTGAAGGCCGTGGTCAGGAGTAAGGAGTGGAGTAGGAAGGGGAGTCAGAGTCCAGGAGGTCCGGGTTAGAAACGAGGATGCCTTGGCCTCGGTCGGTGGCAAAGAAGACAAGAGATAGGATTTAGAAGTAGAGTTCAGGTCACGGGTTTGACTCATTTTAAGTGACATGACAGGAAAATAGCAAGTGGCGACGCCTGGGGAAGTGACAGGGAGTTTGGGGATGATAATCAGTTGTTTTTGCGGTGGTAGGTTTGTGATGCCCATCTGACATCTAAGCGGAAGCATTTAGTAGACAGGTGGTGATATAGGGGAGCCAGCAGGCTGGAGAGGGTTTTTTCTTTCTTTTTTGTTGGAGTTTCACTCTGTCCCCCAGGCTGGAGTGCAACGGCATGCTCACAGCTGCTGTAGCTTCCATCTCCTGGGCTCAGGCAATCCTTCCCCTTCAGCCGTTCAAGTAGCTGGAACTACAGGTGCGTGCCACCCCGCCCAGCTAAGTTTTTGATTTATTGTAGAGAAGAGGTCTTGCCAAGTTGCCCAGGCTGGTCTTGAACCCCTGGCCTCAGGCAGTCCTCTCACCTCTGCCTCCTGCAGTGCTGGATTGACAGGCATGAGCCACCGTGCGGAACTGGAGAGGAGCTTTGAATCAAGGGCATCATGTGGAAGAAGCGGACCATGTGGGGTCATTGGGTGGGGCACAATAGGGAAGGGTCGAGGTCAGACCCTTGGGACAGACATGCCTACAATCAGAGGTTGGCTGAGAGGAGCATCTAGTAAAGGGGACTGAGGATAGCCAGTGAGGTGGAAGGGGGACCCAGGAGTGTGGTACTCTTGAGGTTGGAAGGGGTGTGATACCACAAGAGGTTAAGCTGAAACTGGAGACATGACCGCTGGATTGGGAAGCACGGCTGTCACTGGAGATCTTGACAGAGCAGTCTCAGTGAAGGGATGGGACAGCAGCCTGATTGGAGAGGAATGAAGAAGAATGAGTCCTGCAGGAGTGGAAGCAGTGGGTGTAGACAGTGCTTTCAAGGAATTTTGCTGTAGAGTGGAGAAATGAGGCAGAGGCTAGCAGGGTACAAGGGAGGTTTTTCCAGTTGGAGGCATTACAGCTTGTTTGTAGGAAGACTGATCCAGAAGGGAGGTTAAGTTAATAATGCAGTGGAGAGAGCAGAGACACTAGGCAGGTGAGTGGGGATGGGACCCAGTGCCCAGGTGGGAAGCTGGCACCATACTGCATCACAATGGGAGACAGATTTCCTGGTCCAAGGCACAGGTGGGTGTGGCAGGCAGATAATGCCCCACTCCCTCCACCCAAGACCACATCCCAATCCCCAGAACCTGTATTTGACTTCACGTGGCAAAAGAGACTTTGCAAATATGATTACAGATTAAGGTAAGGACCTTGAGATATGGAGGTTAGCCTGCGGCATCCAGGTGGGCCCAATGTAGTCACAGTGGATTCTTAAAAGTAAGAGGAAGAAGGAGGCAGAAGAGGAGGGTCAAAGGAGATGTGATGATGGAAGAAGGATCATGTAGAAGCATCACTTTGAAAGAAATTTTTATTTCTTTTTTTGAGTCGGAGTCTCACTCTGTTGCCCAGGCTGGAGTGCAGTGGAATGCTCACGGCCACTGCAGCCTCAACCAGCTGGGCTCAGGCAATCTTTCTTCCTCAGCTTTCCTTGTACTTGGAACTTCAGGCGTGCACCCTCACACCCAGCTAATTTTTAAATTTATTGTAGAGATGAGGTCTTACCATGTTGCCCAGGCTGGTCTCAAACCTGTGGGCTCAGCTAATCCTCTGGCCTCTGCCTCCCAAAGTGCTGGGATTACAGGCATGAGCCATGGTGCCTGGCTTTTTTGTTTGTTTTTAATGTCTCACTCTGTCACCTAGGCTGGAGTGCAGTGCTTCAATCATGGCTACCTCAGCCTCGACCTGCTAGGCTCAGGAGATCCTTCTACCTCAGCTTTCCGAATAGCTAGGACTACAGGCTTGTGCCACCATGCTCAGCTAATTTTTTAAATATTGTGTAGAGACAAGGTCTTGCCAAGTTGCTAAGGCTGGTCTTGAACCCCTGGGCTGAGGCAGTCCTCCCACCTTGGCCTCCCAAAGTGCTGGGATTACAGATGTGAGTACTGTACCAGACCACCATTTGCATTTCTGATAAAGAGCCTGTTCTTGAGGGTTAGGAGGCGCAGTGCCAGGGTTCTGGATTAGTGGCTTCTGACCTTGGGCAGGCCCTGGTCCTAGTGACACTCTTGCCCCAGTGAGCCTCCTGCACCTCAAATACTGGGTTCCCCTTGGCCCCCTTCCAGAGCCTCTGGTGAGATGTGATGAGAGTGGATGCGAGAGGAAAGTTGTTCCTTCAAAGCATTCCCTGGTGATGCTTCCTATGAGGCATCAGTTGGTTCACTACTGGGCCTCTGAGTGCTGCAGGGAGTCACCCGGGACAGAGGGCTTTCTGGATGGCCTGTTATCCATCCATGTCACTGTGGATACACCCTACATCAGTCTGTGTGATGTAGTCCCAGGAATGATGTTTCTATTCCTCAAGTCCTCTCTTGTGAACCTGCCTCCCCTACAATCCTCAACAGCTCAGTCCCAGCTGCTAAAATTAAGCTGCATCTGGTTATAGCTCAGTGGCTTTGGTCTATAATTAAATTATAGGGGGCCAGAGTAACCCCAAACTCTGAAACACCCCTGGTGTCCAGGACCTGCTAGGGGGCTTTTGTAATGTTTCTGTTGGGAAGGATGTTCTTAAAGCAAAGGCACACAACTAGAGAGGAGACCCAGATGTCAATCCTAAGTTGTCACACCTCAACCCCAGCCTGGGTACTGTTAACCCAAAGTGAGAACAAGCTGCTTTGGGGTCCTGGAGCAGAAGGAGGGGGTTGGGTTAACTGGGGCTATGATTGCAACCAACTGACCACCTACTATCTGCAGGCCTGACCTAACCCAAGAAGGCAGGGTCCTGCACCCAGCTGCCCATTTCAACACCCTCCACCCCTGAGGGTTTTGACATCTTGGGCCTCAGGCTTAGACCCCTGGGGCTTCAGCACTTTCACTTCAAGTCATGAACTGGGTGGGTCTTTTTGTCCTTGAAATCAGTGGCACCAGGGGAAACTTCTTCAGTCAAGAAAAGTGACAACCTAACACAAGTGAAGTGACACTGGGACATCACGCCCGCAAATCCTAAAACAGGTTTTCAAAAGATACTTCCAAGCCAAATGGCTAGCAAGTAGGCATTTGTTCTATTATTCCTGAAGCTCATGAACAAGAATATGGTACAGAGACAGGTCATTTTCCTATCGCTTAGTTACCTTGGAGACAAACCCAATGAAATCCTTCTCTAGGATTCACACAACCCCCAGAGAGAAACGGCCAGAGCTGAGAACCTGCCCAATAATGGAAAAGCAGCAGCATCGCCCACTACAGAGACCAGCCACAGGGTACGCATCTCCTCCACCAACACACTACTTGCTTTGCTGATAAAGGGTGAGGTTTTGTTTATTATTATTATTTTGAGATAGGGTCTTGCTCTGTTACCCAGGCTGGAGTGCTGTGGCAAGATCATAGCTTACCGCAGCTACTTACTCCTAGGCTCACGCGATCCTCCTGCCTCAGCCACCCGGAGTAGCTGGGACTATAGGCATGCACTACCAGGCCCAGCTACTTTTTTTTTTCTTGTAGAGACAAGATCTCACTATGTTGCCCAGGCTAGTCTCAAGCGCTTGACTTCAAGTGATCCTCCCACCTCAGCCTCAAAGTGCTGGGGTTACAGGTGTGTCACCATGCCGGCCAGGGTTAGGTTTTAAAGGATGTTCACCAGTGTTGAAATGCAGGAAAAATGTACTTAATTTAGCATTTACACATCTGACACATTGACACATCATTCCATAATACTTCCGTAATTAACTCCAAAATTCTTTATTTAATAATACAATTGTAACACTTGATGGCAGCTAAATACACAACCTCAATTATGCTACAAACAAAATGCACAGAGAGCCTCACAGCTCCAAACAGTGCTGCAAAATGCACCTACCTCCCCTTGTCTACTGGCTGCAGTGGCAAATTCAAGCTTCTGTTTAGCTCAGGGCTGCCAGGGCCTGAGTGTCCCTGCCTGGGACACTAGTGCCCAGCACCAAGGAGAGGCTCAGCAGCACTCCTGTCACCTCTGCCCCCAGGTCCCACACAGTGCCAGAGAAGGCTGCCTGTAGCTCCCTCCCTCCACCCACTCCAGAGCTGTTGGGTTCACAAATGTTATCTCCTCAGGAAACAGGACTGGGGGCCTGGCTGGGCAGGTCTTCAGGGGCTGCCCTGCAAGCCATCCATTGGAGGAGGGAAGGCAGACCAAGGAGACACCCAGGGTCCTGCCCCACCATATCTGAACCCCAGGGAGGAGGGAGTAGAGCACAACCCTGGCCAGTATTGGTCACCAAGGCCTCCAGACACTCTGGGCTATTCGGGCTGCAGTCAGGCTGCCCAGGGCCGCGGGCACCAAGTCTGGCCCCTCAGCAGGTGCCCGACTCAGTTCAGCCTCAGAAGTTTCTTCCAGGTCGGAACACAGGTCATCCCCAGGACCTGGGGGGCTGGGTAGCGGGGACCCCGGAACCCCTCCCGCAGGCCAGCCATTCAGCCCAAGGGCTCCAGGCGGCCCGGCCAGGGCGTCCCCCAGCAGATCCCGGAAGCTGCTGCCCTCGCGTAGCGGCATGGACTCCAGCAGGTGGTTCAGGAGCTCGGCGGCGACCGTGGCGTCGATGGCCTGGCACGTGGACACGAACGTGTGCACTTCGTGCATGCACTGGATGTAGCCAGCAGCGAAGCGCTCACTCGCTTCTGCCTGCAGCTGCTCGCGCTCTGCGCCCGAGGGTAGGAGGGAGAAAGTCGCGTCGCGCACGGTAAGTAACGACTGTAGTGACCCACCCAGCCGGCCCACGGGGACAGGGCTCACCCAGGAGACGCGGGACGCACCCTCCTCCGGGGGAAGCCCTCGCCCCGACGTCCTCCGTCCGGGAGAGAGGCAGGCTGGGCGCCCGCGCCCACTCGCCCGCTGCCACTCACCGCGCGCCCGGCCCCGCAGCGCACCCTGGACGCGCCGCACCGTCAGCTCCAGCACCTCCGCGTTCTCCAGCTTGGCCTGCACCTGCGCCCGCAGAGAAGGGCGGTGAGCTGGGCCGCGCACTCCGAGACCCACCCGGCCCGCCCTGCAGCCTCACGGCGCCCTCTCAGCCGCTGCACCTCGGCGCCCGCCAGCAGCAGCCGCAGCTCCTGCAGGCTCTCGTTGATCCGCGCGCGCCGCTTCTTCTCCACCAGGGGTTTCCGGGCCTGCGGGAAGCGGGCCACTCAGTCCCGGCCCCTCGCGGCCTCCTGCCCGCCTGCTCGCCCGCCCGCGCGCGGTCCCGGCCCGCACCTTGCGATCCCCTCGCGCCTCCCAGCCGTCCTCATCCTCCCGGCCCGCACGGTCCCGGCCGGGCGCCAGGAGCGGAGCCATGCCCGCTCTGCAGGGAGTGCGGCGGGGGCGGGGAGCGCCGGCGGCCCGTGCAGCTCTGCGACCGTCCGGCCACCGCCCTGACTCTTCGTGTCTTCCGGCCCGAAACCGCCCCGCCCCCTTTATAGCAGCTTATTTGCATCTCAATGTGCCGATTGGCCGTGAGGGCCCAGAGCCGCAGACCGCGAGGCGCGTCGCAGCCAATGGGAGAGGTGCGCTTTGTGCGGCCCCGCAACCCTAGCTGGCAGGCAGCTGGCGGAGCTGGGCCTCCAGCTCCGCCTACCCGGGACCCCTGCGGAGGCGGCACCTGGGGGCGCTGTTTCCCTACCTCCCTCCCGCTGAGCTAGACCCCCCCCCCCAAGGTCTGCGGTGCCTGCGAGCTTGCTCGTACATACTTCAGTCTATCCATCCATCCATCCATTCCCACTTTCCTTCCCTGAGGAAGCCTCGGGAGAGAAGCGCTCAGGCTCCGGTCCCTAGGGACCAGGTCCTGGTGGGGGCACAGCCGCAGTCAAGTTCGCAACCTCCGGACATAGAGGAAACTTTAGCTTCAGGCTGGGGTGGCTACGAAGCCCCAGGGAAGGGGGGGGGGTCAATTGGGCAGCGGGGAAGGGGCGGACCCGTGACCTCCTTGCGTTTTTTACGGACTCGCCCCGACACAAGGCTAGGCCCTCGACGCCACCCTCCGCCAGCGCTGAGATTCTTGTGGGGTCTGCGGGAGCTCCGCCTGCCGCTCTTCCTCTGTGCTTTCCTTTTTTGGTTGCCCCCCTCCCCAGCCAACATACGCCGTCTGTTCTTCCTGCTTTCCCCACTCCAGACGCCGATTCTTTCTTGGTCACCCCCCTCCCCGTCCCCCTTTGAGCTCCCACTTCCTTCTAGTCCCCTTCGTACCTCACCCCCCCCCCGCCCCCTTAACCTCTCTTCCTCCCTCTCCCTTC
>CAUYQG010286108.1:0-35291 GCA_963574415.1 Tarsius wallacei | reverse complement strand
ATTTATTGTAGAGATGAGGTCTTGCTTGCGCCCGGCTAATTTTTTGATTTATTGTAGAGACGAGGTCTTGCTTGCCCAGGCGGGTCTCGAACCCGCGGACTCAGGCAATCCACTCACCTCAGCCTCCCAAAGGCGCGGGATTACAGGCTGAGCCACCGAGCCCGGCTGGGAATTTTCTTTTCTTTTCTTTTGTTTTTTTTGAGTTGAAGTCTCACTCTATTGCCCAGACTGGAGTGCAGTGGCACACTCACAGCCACTGCAGCCTTGGCCTGCTGGGCTCAGGTGATCCTTCTGCCTCAGCCTTCCAAGTAGCTGGAACTACAGGCACATGCCACCACACCCAGCTAGGAATTTTTTTTAAAAATAATATTTTACTTAATTGAAATTTTGTCTTTTTAAAAAAACTTGGCATTGATACTATTTGTCGATGAGTATCTATTTTATACTTGATGCCGCATCACAGAGTTGTACATTTCAGAATTAGAAGTTACCTTAAAATTAAATCTAGCACAAGGTTTTCCAAACCATGCTCTTCAGAATGACAGATTTCGACAGAGGCATCTGAAGTCATGCTGAGAGAATAGACAGTCAAGTGCATAATTTTTATCCTGGTTTAGTTAGAGGAGCCACTTAACTCTTATTTGTTTTACATATTGAGTATTTTATAAAATTTCATTTGGAGAAGGAAAGGGTTCTTTTGCTCTTAAGATGTGAAAATCACTGAATTATCACAGATATTATATTATGTTTCATCTGCCTTATAGCATTCTCACCAATGGTCTTTCATCCTCTGGTTGAATAGCTCCAATATAGCAAACCCACTAACCTCCCTCTTCCCCTAACCAGAATGTTCTTGCCTATATTGAGCCAAAATTTGTCAAACTGAATGTTCCACTCTATGTGTTCTCTTCCACATGATGGCACTTCAGATATATGAAGTCGCTCGCGCTCATTTGAATCTTGGCCAGGTCAAACTAACATTCAACCATTTAGGTCAGTGGTTCTCAAACTCAGGAATACATAAGAATTACTAGAGGAGTTTGTTTAAATGCAGATTCCCAGGCTATACAGCTAGCGATCCTGTTTTAAATCCTGTAGCGAGTCCTATTGACTGCCTCCAAAACGTAGTCTAAATATGTTTTGTTTCTCTCCATCTCCACTCCTACTACCTTAGTCAAACTACCATCATTTTTCAGTCCACTGCAATAGTGTTAACTGGTCTCCCTGGTTATGTTCTTCTAACTTACTGCAATATATTCTCCTTAGAATACCTAGATTGGGCTGAGGTGAGTGAATTGCCTGAGCCCGCGGGTTCGAGACCCGCCTGGGCAACTTGGTGAGACCTCATCTCTACAATAAATCAAAATATTAGCCTGGTGTGGTAGCGCGCGCCTGTAGTTCCAGCTACTCGGAAGGCTGAGGTGGAAGGATCGCCAGAGCTCAGCAGGTCGAGGCTGCGGTGGCTGGGAGCGTGCCACTGCACTTCAGTCTGGGCGACAGAGTGAGACTCCAACTTAAAAAAAAAGAATACCTAGATTGATCTTTAAAGCATAATCTTTAAAGCATAAAGTTAATATCACTTCCTTATTTAAAGGCCTTCAGGGTCTTCCATCATTCTGACCAATACGACCATTTATTGATCCGGCCTTTTTTACCTTTCTAACTTAGCTCATACTCACTTACTCTGCTACAACTACCCTCGCCTTACTTAAACACACAAAGGCATTCCTGTCCTGTACTAGCTGTTATTTTTGGCCAAAATACTCTTTTTTGTTTTTTTGTGTTTTTTTTACTGGTTCATATCTCAATTTAAATGTCAGTTCCTGTGTAAAGCTTTCCCGAACTACCAATCAAAGTAGTCCCTCAGGCCAGGCACAGTGTCTCAGCCTGTAATCCCAGCACTTTGGGAGGCCAAGGCAAGAGGATTGCCTGGGCCCAGGAGTTCGAGACCAGCCTGGGCAACTTGGTGAGGACTCGTCTCTACAATAAATCAAAAACTAAGCCAGGCTATGGTAGTGCATGCCGGTGGTCCCAGCTACTTGGAAGGCTGAAGTGACAGAGTGAGATTCTAACTCAAAAAAACAAAAACAAAAAACAAAGTAGTCTCTCAGTTATTCTACATATCAAAATACCTTTGATTTAATTATATCATTCATCACTATCTAATACTTTATTGATTGCAGAGATTATTTTTTGTTTCATTTTGCTTTGCTTTGCTACCCCTACTATAATGTAACCTTATCTATTTTGTTCCCTGCTAAATTCCCAGCATCATAATAGGAACTAGCCCCAAAGTCTGCATTTTTATAGGCATCCCAGGTTGCTCCATGGCCCACCCTTTATGAAAGAGATAGTGTTCTAGACACTGTAGAGCCAAATGCTTAGAACTGTTCCAGGCCTCCAAAGTGTTATCATGACTAATTCAGATCTAAAGAGTAATGGCATAAGTCAAGCACTACAGTGGAGTATCATAGGCAGGGGTCAGCATAACATGAAACGCATGCAGTCAAAATTAGTCTTTAAAACCCCTTATGAAAGCACCAGAGAGGAGACTGAATTCCATCTCTCAGTTTTTTTCTCCAATGTTACAATGAATTGCTCTTTCTTAAATTAAGCCCTGAGGAAGTACCAGGCTTGTATATGGAGTCATGTAGGATGAAAAATGCACTCAGTGCAGCAAGATGTGCATGCTTTCAGTACCACGGGGGTACACAGACCAACCAAAGAATAGCACCTGTAACCAAGGGAAGGAAGAGTGAAAGGAAGAGTAGATTGATATCTCCAGTCACATGATCCCTTAGGGACGTATGTTTATTGAGTGGGTTGTTGGGCAGAATTGCCTGCATCATTTAAATCATTTCTCTTTGTCATTATTTGCTCTTTGAAAAAGAAAATAAGCTAATAACTAAGAAGAGGATGGAAAAGGAATAAAACAGAAGAGAAAGGCAGAATGAGGGGGAAAAATGTAATATGTATGAATAAGAAGGAAGGTAGAAATCTATAAAAGTGAAAAATAAGCTAGAGAATCCTTAAGACTAAGATTGCATCTTGCCAATATAATGGAGAAATCAAGAGAGGAGAAGATACACCATTAGAATAATAAAATGAGCTGGGCTTGGTAGCTCAGCCTGTAATCCCATGCCTTGGGAGGCTGAGGTGAGTGGATTGCCTGAGCCCGCGGGTTTGAGACCCACCTGGGCAACTTGGCGAGACCTCATCTCTACAATAAATCAAAAACTAGCCAGGTGTGGTAGCACGTGCCTGTAATTCCGGCTACTCGGAAGGCTGAGGCAGAAGGATCGCCGGAGCCCAGCAGGTCGAGGCTGCGGTGACTGAGTGCGGCCACTGCCCTCCAGTCTGGGTGACAGAGTGAGACTCCAACTCAAAAAAATATATATATATATATATAAATAATAAAAGAATAATAAAATGGTGAAGTTGCTATTAAACAGTTCATCACTTTCTTTTCCTTCCTTTTTAGCCCTACACGCCGCTGCCCTTTCTGGTCATGTCAGCACCGTGAAGTTATTATTGGAAAATAATGCTCAAGTAGATGCTACTGATGTCATGAAACACACTCCACTTTTCCGAGCCTGTGAGATGGGACACAAAGATGTGATTCAGACACTCATTAAAGGTTAGTTGATAAGAATACTCCTAATCAGTCATTCCTTTTTTTGAATTGGGGTCTCACTCTGTCACCCAGGCTGTAGTGCAGCAGCACGATCACAGCCTACTGCAGCCTCAACCTCCTGGACTCAGGTGATTCTTTCTCCTCAGTCTCCTGAGTAGCTGGAACTACAGGCACATGCCACCTCTCAGTTAATTCTTTTGATTTTTGTAGGGACGAGGTCTCACTATGTTGTCCATGCTAGTCTCCCAACATGCTGGGATTACAGGCATGAGCCCTTGTACCCAGCCTAATTAGTCATTCTTAAAAGGTAGGCCTTCACACATGCTCTGTTTGAAATAAAACTTCGCCTAAGAGAGAGCTCAAGTAGTAGGATGAAGGAAGAGTGCCCAACCCAGCATCAGGAACCTTGAATTCTACTCCTAGCTCCACCCATTAGGAGTTGCTGGGTTTTGAAAAAGTCACTTCACCTGCCTGATCTTCAGTTTCATTTTATGTAAAGGGGGAGTGGATTCTACCCTGACTAATTTACAGGCTTATTGTGAAAATCTGAAGTAGATATTTACATTTTACATTTGCATAAGAGTAGGGCATTTAAGGAACTTTTGTTATGCTATCTCTATTAGACATTTTCATTATATTTTTGCTTTTCCAGGTGGAGCGAGGGTAGACCTAGTTGATCAAGATGGACATTCTCTTCTACATTGGGCAGCGCTAGGAGGAAATGCCGATGTTTGCCAGATATTGATAGAAAATAAGATCAATCCAAATGTGCAGGATTACGCGGGAAGAACCCCTTTGCAGTGTGCTGCATATGGAGGATATATCAACTGCATGGCCGTGCTCATGGAAAATAATGCAGACCCTAACATTCAAGACAAAGAGGTAGAAACTCTGGGTCTTCTCTATGTTAAGTTTGCTTCAGTATTTAGAGTATTTCTATTTTTTTGTGAACTCATGCTTTACCAAATGAAGAGATTACCCACAAATCCATCTGTTAATTATGATTTTCATTTGTTCATATTCTCTTCCAGTCCTTGTCTATATCTATATATGATTTAACATAGTTATAATATAGACTGGGAAAAGTTTTATTTTTATGACATTACATGGCACATATATGTATGCATATATATATATGATTTTAAAGACCACATGTTGTTAAAATTATCACCAACATCTCATTTGACATATAATCTTTTTCTATAGTAATGAATGCTTAAAATCCAAAGTTCTAAGAGTTTTATGTTTTTAATAGCTCATTAAATCCTCACAACAACCCTATAAAGTAGTTACTGTTATTCTCATTTTACATACGAGGAAATTGAAGCTCATGTAGTTTAAGTAGCTAGTCTAAGGTAACAATAGCAGGGGTTGAGGGATTCAGAATCCAAACTGTGCCTTTAGCCCAATTTTAGAATTAAATAAGTAACCTCCTATTGCTGGACACTTTTTCACTATTATAGATAATGTTTTAGTAATTATTTTTGTGCATTTAACTTTTTTTTCTTTTGAATTATTCCCTTAGACTCATTCCCCCTAAGTGAGACTAATGAGTCAAGCAACAAATGGCTTAGGAATGTGATTAGGCTGTCATCACATATACTGCCAAACTGATCTCTAAAAGATACAGGTTAATCTATACTTCCCCCAGCCATGGAGTAATGTATCATTTTCTCTCAATTTAGCTAGTATTGACTTTTTTGCTAGTTTATTTACTTTAACTCTTTAAAAATATTAGCATCAGCCGGACTCCGTGGCTCAGCCTGTAATCCCGTGCTTTGGGAGGCTGAGGTGAGTGGATTGCCTGAGCCCGCGGGTTCGAGACCTGCCTGGGCAACTTGGCGAGACCGCATCTCTACAATAAACCAAAAAATTATCTGGGCGTAGTAGCGCGCGCCTGTAGTTCCAGCTACTTGGAAGGCTGAGGCGGAAGGATCGCTGGAGCCCAGTAGGTCGAGGTTGCGGTGGCTGGGAGCGTGCCACTGCACTCCAGTCTGGGTGACAGAGTAAGACTCCAACTCAAAAAAAAAAATATTAGCATGTTAATTATGTTTCCAAGTAAGAAAATTAACTGTCCCTACTAACTCATTCAACAAATATTTATGAACATGGTTACTATATGTCTTTGTCCATATGTTGTTAGGAGTAAATCTTTTATAATTTGTAGTACTTTTCATATTTTACCAAGTTGCCAGTTCTATTAATTGTTATATGTATTGTTTTGGATTATCTATACAATCATACTATCTGTGGGTAATAATATTTTTGTTTCTTCATTTCCAATCTTCGTGCCCATCCTTTCTTTGTCTTGCCATATTGAACTAGGACTTCCTCTAGTGTTGAACAGAATTGGTGATAGTTGACATCCTTAATTTGTTCTAGCTTCTCAAAGGGCAAGCTTTCAACATTTCACCACTGAGTATGATGTTGCTATAGGTTTCCTTATATTTCTAGTTGCTAAGAGTTTTTCTCAATCAAAATTAGTTTTTCCTCGAATACTATTTATGCATCTATCAACAAGATCATATTATTTTTCTCCTCTTTTCTGTTAATATAGGGAATTACATTGATTGTTATAGATGTAACACTATAATACTAACTTTATTAAAAAGTTAGAAAGTGGTTCCTCTTTTTTTATATTCTCTGAAAGAATTAATGTAAAATTAGTGTTACTTCTCCCTCAAGTATTTCGAAGAATCTTCTCAGGTTTGATTTTCTATTTTTTGTTTAGATTCTTTTGATGAAAGCTTAAATAATTGATTTTTTTGTTTGTTTTTCTTTTCTAATATATCTATTTAAGCATGATTCTGAGCACTGCTTTAGTTGTATCCTGCAATTTGATTAAATTATACCTTTACTGTCATTCATTTAAATATTTCCTGCTTTCTATTTGATTTATTCTCTGACACATAGATTATTTAGAAGCATAGTGTTTCATTTTCAAGCAATTAGGCATTTTCTCATTATGTTTTTTTAACTATGTTAATTTTGTACTGCTGCTTTAACAAATTACCACATACTTGTGACTTAGAACGACACAAATTTGTTACTTTTTCAGATGTCAGAAGTTCAAAATGAATCTCAAAGTGAATCAGAGGGTCAGCAAGGCTGCATTTCTTTTGGAGACCATAGGGGAGAATCCATTTCCTTGAATTTTCCAGCTTCCAGAGGCTATCTACATTCCTTGGCTCGTGGGTCTTTCCCACACTGTATCACTGTGACACTCGTCCTCTTTACTCCCTTTTTCCCTCATAAGGACCCTTGTGATTATATCAAGTCTACCCAGATATTCCAGAATAATCTCTCAATCTCAAGCTCAGCTGATTTGCAACCTTAATTCCACCTACAACCTTAATTCTCCCTTTTCATATAATAACATATTCACAAGTACTAAGGATTAAGATGTGGATGTCTTTGCAGGGCAGTATTTTATTATTTTTGAGATCTTCTTTATGGTCAAACATATTATTGATTTTGGCAAGTGTTCTTTATATACTTGAAAAGAGCAATTCTACCCTTGTTGAATTCAGTTTATATATATATATAAAACTTAGGGCCAATTTTTAAATTGTGCTGTTTAGGTCTTATATTTACTGCTCTTTTGTCTGTTATAAAAGGTGGGTTAAAATTTCCCACTATGATTATGGTTTTGACTATCTCCCCTTTTAATTTTGTCAATTTTCCCCCTATATATTTAGAAGTTGTGTTATTAGATGAGTATAGTTTAGGATTGTGATGTCTTCTTCTTTGACTCCCACTGTGAAATATCCCTATGAATATCTTCATCTTTCATGATATTGAAATTTTTCAAGAATACAGGCCATTTATTTTATAGAATATGACCAATTTGGGTTTTTCTAATGCTTCCTCATAATTAGATTACAGTTTTACATTTTTAGTTGTAATATTACATATATAACATTCCTTCTCAGGGTATCACCTCTGGAGACATATGATGCTCCTCCATGTAGTTTTTATTGTGACCATTTGGTTAAGATGATATCCATTTTCTCCACTGTATACTTAATATTTTCCCTTTTTGTAATTAAACAATTTGGGGGAAATAATTGTTTTTATTTTTGAGTTAGCATCACATGTGCTTATTCCAGATGTATTTTACTTTTGTCCATGCTTGTAGGGAAGAACAGCTTTGCACTGGTCCTGTAACAATGGATACCTTGATGCCATTAAATTACTGCTAGACTTTGCTGCTTTCCCTAATCAGATGGAAAACAATGAAGAGAGGTAAGCTGTTGATTAAATCTTACATCCTTTCTGCCAGATTTTTAAAATCTCAAGTTTAGATATTGGTTCAGAAATAAGAATACTCATAAGAAAACACTGTGCTAAAAAACTACACCAGAAGAAAACAGCAAAAGTTACACAAAATGTTGATTTAAAATTTTACTTAGCGCAAGCTCCCGTTTTATAGATGAGAACACTTTGGGCCATCTTCTGGTTGTGGCTAGTGTAAGGTCAGTAAAGTCCTGATTGATGAGGACCTGGAATTCAGTTAAGCTAGTGGGATGTGTTATATATTCCAGAGGTTTCTCTTGATGGAGAGGATATTACCAGTTAGTGGGCAAAGAAATGCCACCACGTATCATGAAAAGGAAAAGCTAAGATGAAAGTTCAGGGTTTAATCTAAATAAGATTTCTTGACTAATACAAGAGCCACAGAATTATGCTGGGGTAGTTTCCCAAGGACTCAGGCCCAATAATAAGGACCAGACAGAATGTGAAGTCTAAGGAGGAGAGATCTTTGGTGGTCTTGGATCTAGTAATATTTAGGTAATAACTGAGTTTGTGATCAGACTTCCATACCTGAGTTCCTGTTGGTCCAGGTCTGTGTGTTAGTTTTCATTGTTCATGGATGCTCTAACTAAAATAGCCTCTGATATGACACCAGCCCCAGCCACTTAGCCACCGTCCATTGTTTCCTTCTTTCAGTGGGTGGAAAACTTTATAGAGAAAGGAGAGACTTCTCTAGGCCAGCAATCTCAAAGGAAACATATTCCTCCTCACCTTCAGAAATGTCATTAGTGAAAGAGCTGAAGATGTCTCCATTTGAAACTCCTTAAAATAAAAAAAAGGAAGGGAAAGATTAAGAATCCTAACAATGTGTGATGATAAGTTACTATAAAGAACATATTCTATGTAAGAGCATTTACTTTCTGACTGCTATTTTTTTAAGGAAGCAAGGAAAAAAACATTTTTCGTAATTCAATTCCCACTTATATGTGAGGGCCTTAAGGTTTCAGACCAAAGTAACTGCATGAATTAAGGTGTTTACTGCCTCCTGGAATAAACATGTGTTAATTCCAGACCAAAAGACTGAAGGAAAAATCCTCCTAACTGTTCTTTCCAATCTGTAGATAAAAAGAGACACTGGCAATATTTCAGTCTCTGTTAATGTTTCATCAGCAATGCGCCTTGATGTACAAATGTCAGAACTTGGCAAAGCCTCTTATGTTTATTGACATCCCAAGTTTAGGCATTCTACTCATTCAGTCAGACCATTCCTACATGGCAAATCCAATTGTATCTTACCTCTTGTCTTTATCTACATTGTTTCTTGGCTGGTTACCATCAATGTAGTGCTAATTTTTATTTCTCATGCACTGACACCAACCAGTTAATGTACACTGTATAGACATAATTTTTGCCACTCTCTGATGACTTTCAGTCAATAACTATCTGACGGGCTCATTCTAACGTTGACAGGAATATTCACAGTACTTGAATGTTTTTAAATTGAATTTGGGATGAAGAAAGATTCAGTAGTAATACTTATAATGTAGTCAGCTGCTTAAATAATAGGTATAGACTTCAATCATAAAACATTGTCAAATATTTGTATTGTGTCTCTTTGAATCAAAAATTGACTGAGAATCTTATTTAAAGAGACCAACTGTAAAAAAAATTGTGAAAATTTGATTATGAAATAGGCATTAGATTTTACTAAGGAATTCATGTTAATTTTGTCAGTTTAATAATGGCATGGGCTATGCCCATATTATTTATAGATAAATACTGCATAGAGATGAAATTATAAGAGTTCCAAGATTTGCTGTAAAATACTTTAGCAAAAAAGAAAAGAAAGAGATTAGATGAAGCAAATATAGCAAAAAATAGTTAAATTTGGGTGATGAGTGCATTGGACTATTATGCTATTCTCTCTGCTTTTTTTTTCTTTTTTTAAATTTTTTTCCAGTGGATACCGGGATCTGCAGATATCTCTGCTTTTTTAATGCTTGAAACATCTCATAAAAATATAGCTTTTAATAATAAAAATATTTAAGATGCAATTTTCAGTCCAGAAGTGACCTGAGAGATCTAGTTCTTCTTCCCTTCTTCCTTTCCCCATTACAGATGAAGAAACAGAAACTCAGAGAAGTTAAGAGAATGCTCAGGTCCCATGATTCCCAACCTTAGGGTATATTATGTTGCATGTTATTTTCTTTTGTCATATTTGTAGGTAAAGGCATAGTTTTGGCCTTCTATTTTATATATTAGATTTTGATAATCCTGTTTATATACTATGTGAAAGGATACTATATATTAATAATTATTGAAAAAAGTATCAAGCTTACTAGAAACAGTTTCATTCTATGGGAAACATTCAGTAATTGATATAGTGTTGTAGAAGGATTATTGAACTAGGAAATGTGTGATCTTAGTTCTAGTCTGCATTCTATAGAAACTAGTTATACAACCTTTGGCAAGTTGCTTAACTTTTCTGGGTCTGTTTATTCACTTATAAAATGAAGATGTTGTCTGGGCATGGTGGCTCACGCCTGTAATCCCAGCACTTTGGAAGGCCAAAGTGGGCAGATTGTTTGAGCTCAGGAGTTCAAGACCAGCCTGGGCAACATAGTAAAGCCTCATCTCTACAAAACAAAACAAAAATTAACTGGGCATGGTGAGGGGGCCTGTAGTCCCAGCTACTTGGGATACTGAAGTGGAAGGATCACCTGAGCCCAGAAGGCTGAAGCTGCCATGAGCTGTGATTGTCATGATCTTGTCACTGCACTCCAGCCTGGGCGATAAAGTGAGTCCCCAACTCAAAAAAATAAAAAATAAAAATAAAACAGGAAAAAGATATTGAATTAAATTACCTCTAAAATTTAATTTAATCCTACTGTTGTGTGGTTCAATTATGCTATAATTTTTTCCACTAGAGAAATACTGTTATTAAAGCCATTTTAGAATATATAGTAATTTTTAAAAATTTTTCTGAATTTACAAAATGCTATCTACTTATGGATATTGCTTTCAAGTTTATATAGGCACCTCTACTTATGACCTTCCTTCTGGTTCCTGAACAGTAGTGGCAAATGAAGGTGTCCTAAAATGGGAGTTCCTTTATTTCAGCATTTGGGGCTTCCTCCCAAACTGTTTCCTTACTAAAGTGGTTGAACCACCCTTATATTAAAAACCTCTTCATAGACCGAGGTGGAAGGATCGCCTAAGCCCAGCAGGTCGAGACTGCCATGGCCGTGAGCATGCCACTGCACTCCAGCCTGGGCGATAAGAGTGAGACTACAACTAAAAAAAAAGCCTTTTCCTTATATGTCTTACTGTAACTATTGGGTGAGCTTTGAAAAGAGATCATTTCTTCTCTATAATTATTGGATGATTTTCTGTATCTAGCAATGTAGCCATATAATCTTCATTTTTTTCTACCTCATCAATCAGCTGATTATTTCCTGTAACACCCATGAATGCACTGGACTACACATAGTCACGCAAAGAGGAATCAGTATCAGTGATTCTGGTCATTAGATGGTCGTGAATTCTAGTTTGGGTCCTATGGAAACAATATTTATGATAGGCAACTGTGGTATCACAAGCTGTGCAACAATGAATGTCCTGTAATAATAGCAATTATAACTGACATTTATTAACTGTTTTCCTTGGGCTGGGCACATTGCTATTCTCTTTATATCTAGTAATCCATTTTCTCCTCATGCTAAGTGTGTGAAGTTTTATCTTGTTTAACAGATTAGTAAAACTTGGGCTTAGAAGCATCAAGTAAGTTGTTTTAAAAGTGATAGTCGTCATTACCATTGTTGAATAGAAGATTTGGGGGATTTTTTTTTTACTTCAATTTTTGTACTTTTTTGCACTACATTTGAATGCTTAAAACCTGTGTCATTTTGAAAAAGTAATACTTTTTCTCTTTTTTTGTTGTTTTTGTTTTTTGTTTTTGATTTGGTGTCTCACTCTGTCACCAGGCTGTAGTGCTTTGGCATGATCATGGCTTACACCAGCATCGACCTCCGGGCTCAGATTGCCCTACCACCTCAGCATCCTGAGTAGCTGGGACTACAGATGTGTGTCACCATGCTCAGCTAATTTTCTTTTATTTTTTATAGAGAAGAGGTTTGTTGTGTTGCCCAGGCTGGTCTAGAACTCCTGGGCATAAACCACTGTTCCCAGTCTAATTTTTCATTAAAAAAGGACATTATAGCTGCCAAGATATTAACAGCGGTTAATTCTGAGGGTTGGGAATATGAATGATGGTTATTTTCTTCTGTGTATTTATCCAATTTTTTATGTTTCCAAAAAACATTTTTATAAAGGGATTTGTCTAAAATTGCACATCTAGGAAGTAGCCAACTTAGATTCAAATATATAACTATATGACAATAACACCCATCCTTTCCAAATAATATACTCATCAAAAAGTTGATATATATACACTGTACAAAATTTGAAAGGCATTCAGTGAAACTTCAATGTCCCTCCTGCCCCTCCCTGCCTCTGAGACAACCAGTTACCTCTGTTACCAGTTTCTTGGGAAACTTCTGGAAGATACATTTTTGGTAGTTAAGCATTCAGGGATGTATCCTTTTTTATACAAATGGAACATGCCATAATAACCATTCTGTTTTTCCTTTCTTTCTTTTTTTCATTTAACAAGACATCCTGGAGATTGTTCCTTATTTATTCATATACAGCAGTAATGGCTGCATATTGACTTCATTGTGTGGATGGCTTGTGCTTTATTTAGCCAGTCCTCTGTTGGAAGTTGTTTCCATTCTTTTGCTGTGGCAAACTGTACAGTAGCCTTGCACTTGAAGTTTTTCACAAATGAGAACAGATCTGTAGGATAAATACCTATAAGTGAAGCAGCTGTGTCAAAGGGTATATGTGTGAATCATTTAAATGTATATTCCCAAGTTGTCCTCCCTAGAGGTTAGCTGTGAGAGAGCCCATCTCCCTCTGTCCTTGCTAGTGTAGCATGTTGCTCACCTGCCTGATCTCTGTTCATCTGAGAAGGGGTGAAAGTATTTTTCCATGTTTGTCTTAATTTGTATTTCTCTTACATGAGTGAGGCTGAACATATTTCTCTGTTTAGGAGCTATTGGTATTTACTGTTCTGGGAACTCACATCTTTATTTTTCATAGTTTTTTGCCCTGAAAAATTTTGTTATTTTTATGTAATCAAACTTATCAGTCTTCTTTTATGTTTTCTGAATTTTGTCATTTTCTTAGAAAGGACTTCCCACATCAGTATTTCTTTTTAATCTTCCTGATTTTTTCTAGTCCTTTCATGTGTTTTACTTATATGTTTAGATCTTTGCTACATCCAGAATTTATTTTGGTGTAAAATGTGATATAAGAATCTCTCTTTTTTTACCAAGATGGCTACCTGGTTATCCCAACACTATTTATTTAATGATGAATTTCTTTTCCGCAATGATTTAAAGGGTCATACTTTTCATGTACTAAATCTCTCCATTTTGAGGCATTTTTTTAAGTTGTAAACATTAACTATCAATAATCATGGGCTCAAACTTATGAATCTCACACTATTATTTTCAGTACCTTTTGAATAGGCCCAGGGAATTATTTGGCACATTAGGGAAGAAGGAAAGTGATCAAGTATTTCCAAAAGCCCCCAGTTTGTGTGCCAGCAAGTGAAACTCAGGAATAGACATGGTTAATAGGACAAAGCGCCCGACTCGCAGCTACATTCATCCTTGTCTTGTGCCACTCAGAGAAAAAACGAACAGCCTGGGTATAGAGAAGGTGACTTTGGGGAATATTCCACATCTAAGAATGATTTCCGCCTGCTATAATAATATTGCCAGTTTTAACTGTGCTTTGAATTATTTCTTCCTTCTTCAGATACACACCCCTTGATTATGCTTTGCTTGGGGAGCGCCATGAAGTGATCCAGTTCATGTTGGAGCATGGTGCCCTGTCCATTGCAGCCATACAAGACATTGCTGCCTTCAAAATCCAAGCTGTCTACAAAGGGTACAAAGTCAGAAAAGCCTTCCGAGACCGGAAAAATCTCCTTATGAAGCATGAACAGTTGAGAAAAGATGCTGCTGCCAAGTGAGTCTGAGCTATGGAGGTGGTGTTCTCATAACTCAGAATCAGAGTGGAAAGGGGCAGGGTGGTGGGCGTGGCCAGGAGAGGGAAGAGGAGAGAATCTAAATTACTTTTGATCCCTGCACGCTGGTCACCTTCCCCCTTCTGCTCAGCACTCTGTCTTTTGGTCACTGAGGCTCCAACCTCTGCTTGCAGGCTGTTCCTCTAGATTAGTCCCTGATGTTTCAGCCCAGAGACAAACCACTGCTACCCCCACCCATGGCAGGGAGTTGGTGGTGGGATTTCTACCTACCAAAAAGGTAACTGCTCTTCTTGCTTTTCCTTTCAAAAGAAATTTATGCCAATATCTAGCCTACTTTCACTAGACCAACTAAGTCTAGTTTTAATCTAATAAAAGCAACCAAAATGTATAAATAACTTGGTCTCCATCACCCATTTCTTAACAAACTATACTAAATAATTTATTCAGTAAATATTGACTGCTTACTATACATACAAAATCTTTGGCTAGAGCCTAGGGAGAAAATGGTAACTAAAACAGCAAAATCTCCTCTTTAAGGAATTCATTTTGGGGGGGCAATTATACAAAATGTACAAAATAGCCATTTATGCTTATTACACATTGTGATTATTTCACATAAATGATTGATTTTTGATAATGCTTTGGTTTACCTTTTCTTTGATGCCTGTACTAGGTAGACGTATTTTAAATAGCAGCAGTGTATTATGGTAACAAATACAAAGCCTCTGATGATAAAAGTGTGGACAGACATATTCTTGAAGGGTAACTGCTGGCTTTTTTTTTTTTTTCTTTTTTTGAGTCAGAGTCTCACTCTGTCACCCAGGCTGGAGTGCAGCGGCACACTCATGGCCACTGCAGCCTCAACCTGCTGGGCTCACGCGATCCTTCCACCTCAGCCTTCCAAGTAGCTGGAACTACAGGCGTGCGCTACCACACCCGACTTATTTTTTTGATTTATTGTAGAGACAAGGTCTCACCAAGTTTCCCAGGTTGGTCTTGAACCTCTGAGCTCAGGCAGTCCTCTTGCCTTAGCCTCCCAAAGTGCTGGGATTACAGACTTGAGCCACTATGCCTGGCCAGCTGTGTATATTGAATGTTTCCAAATCTTGAGTCCTTCCAACTCTTAAATCCTTCCACATCTTGCCCACAAGGAGGAAGCATAAGTGTAATAAATAACCACTAAAAATAATAAAGAGGCAAAATAAATCATTTTAGTGAGAAGTTAAATACCACTACATAGTATGTACTGGAATGCTAATCATAATGTCAACCTTCAGTAGATAAGATTGACGGAAACATCATTTTCTGTGGCTCAGAAGCCACTGAAGTAAACCTAGGAATTGTTATTTTGCACTCTTCTCTTATTGGTGCTCTCATCTCCACTTGTGCCAAATAACCCAGTATTAGCCTAACACCTCTATACACCTCTTCTTACAGCCATCTTACAGAAGTTCTCTGCATGTGAGTGACAACTATAAGTAGGTAATGCATATGACACATTATCCTGAGTTGCAAGTAAAAGAATGTTCTCTGCAAGAGATGGAATGTTACATTTCCTTCTGCTGATGTTTCCATAAACTCCAATTTGATACATGAGAATCTGTTTTCAGAATTTGGAGTCATATCTACCTAAATATGAGGTGGGACTCTACAAAGGCAACATAGCTGACTTTGTGTGTCCCCAGAAAGACGCGTATTAATCCAAACACATTCCACTTTATTGTTGGAGAGGGGGAACCCTGGAGTCCTCCTTTCCCCCAGACTCCCTTTCCTGCAGAGTAGAAGGGTTGTGGTAGAGTAGAGAGAGAACTGGATTCAAACCCAGCCTCTGATATTTACTTGTAATGACTTAAACACAGCGTTTGCCTCTGGGCCTTAGGGTTTTCATCTGGGAAACAGGACAAATCAGACCAGTTGATTTCTAGGCATCTCTCTAGTTAATTTCTAGGCACCCTCCAATTCCGTAGAAACCTCCAAGTCTTCGTCATTTGTGATCTGCAGACTATCCTTCCTCTTCTTTCCCTGAGGTGCTACCCAGTCTTATGCCTGGACCAAGGATTTAGACGGGCATCCGGTGGAGTCAGTTTAGAACTGGGAAGCAAGAATCTGTTATCTGTGAGAAGACAGAGGAAGGGGTTTAAAATGTTGACATGCTTACAGCATAGTGGTTTGCGTATTTTTTTTCCCCTAACATGGACTTTTGTAGCTCCTAGTCTAGAGGATTTGAAACAACAAAGGGACTTAGGAAACATCTAATTCAACACCCCCCCACACACCTTTGAGTTGTTGTCCTAATTAGTTTCACTGCTGTGGAAGATAGGTCCTTTTTGTTCTTAGCTCTTAGTTTCTGAAGTTAATTTTTAAAAATGCTCTTAAGTGCGAGCTATACTTACTTGTGATCAAATTTTTTAATCGCCAGAGTGGAACCATTGTAGTCTCCACTCCTTTTTCTCAATTACAACCTTTCCTTCATTGGGTGTCATTATTAGAAGTAAACAACTTTCTTGCAGTTTAACCATCACCTACTCTGGAGCCCCAAGAGAAATATTTAAACGATAGAGAAACTGACCTGATTTATTTTCATTTTATTTCTCAAAAGTTATTTCTTAAAATCTAAGACAGTGTTTAATTTTGCTTTCATTCCCCCCCCCTTTTTTTTTTGCTTTAACAAACAAAAATCAGAATGCTAAACTTGGTTCTTGCTGCTGCTTCATCATTAACTACTGTGGTCCAGGCCCATCATGTTATCTCAACATACTTTTTCTAGTTTATCATGTTAGAAATCACCTTCCTTCAAGGGAGGATGTGAAATAAATATATTAAACTTAAAGTGATTTCTAATTTATTGGTAGAGAAACTGGGAGAGAAAAAAGTTGTAGTCATATTTTCTAAGGTAGATATTTTAGAAACCACTATTTATAATCTATAATCCATTTAAAACCACTTTATAACTCACACTGCACTACCTATGTTTTCGCCAAAATGAACATTACTATAATTTACCTGCCAAAGTACATAGCTGAATGTACACTAAAATAAGACTGTATTTATATTGATCACTCTTCTTCCCTGAAGCTTCCTTTTTTGCCAGGTTCTTATTTCACACCCTAATTTCAGCTCTCTGGCTCCTCCTTCTCATATCTTTTCAATTACATCATCTCCACACTGAGGTTAGCCCTGAAGGCTAACTCCTTAGATTTCTACTTATATATTTCATATCTTCTGAAGATACAAGTACACTTTTTTTTCCATTGAAAATGTATCCCCTCTTAAAATTTAAACTAGTTCATCTCTGTAGATAACCTCTTCATCCGTCTCACATCCTGACCTCCAGGAACTCTAAGCCCATCTTCAGATGCCTACTGGGCATTTTCACTTTGCTGTCCTTTAATCAGTTGCCAACTATTTAGGCCATTGGGCATTTTTGTTTGCATATCTTGTTGTCACTATCACTTCAGACTCACTATGTGAAACCTACAACTCATCACCACAGTCTCTCTTCTGGCCTCTGTTTTCTTGCTAGTGCTGCCACCACTAACTGTTTTTAAAAATTCCTCCTTTGAAATGTCCTGCTTTCATTCTTCTGTGGCACCACACCACACAGGCTGTCACTCTCAAATACCAGCCATGATATAAGACCCTTCAACATTTTACTTCCACTTAAATTTCCAAGTCTCATTTCTCTCCACTGCCACTACCCTTCCACCCCCTCACAATTGATGTCCCAGACATCCTGAACTTTCTTTACTTACCATGTTCTCTGGGAGACCTGGGTTTCTTTCTGGCTAGTGTATATAAATGAATATGTTTCTTAGAGTTACATAATCAAGTGCAGTTTTAGTCACCCAGTTCAAACTCTTGTGATGTTTGCATCCCTTCTAGAAGAGGTTGTTCTGTGTCGTCAAAAAGTCAAGTGACAAGGAATTCTGTGCCTCTCAAGATAGCACATTCTATTAGTGGGGTTCTGTCTGGCAAAAGTTATTTCCTACCCTTTGGTCTTGAAGCCAAAGAAAAAAATCTAAATCCTTTTTCATGAACCAACTTTCAGATATTTAAAAAAGTGTTCAATGCACTCCCACTCCTACCACAGTTCTCCTTTCCCTTTGTAATTGATCTTGCTGTGGCCTGTTCCCTGAACACCACCAGGGGAACAATCTTCAGGGTTTACCTGTGTGTCTGACTCCTCACAAAGTCATCTGACCCTTGAAGAATTTCTTCCATCATTCTGCTTCATGCCCTTCCACTTCTCTGGGTATCAATTTTTGATCAGGAAAATGAAAAGCTTTCTTAATGCAGGGTGGGCTTTGGGGCTCCATGAATACCTTGAGGCTGTATGCAGCATTTTATGTGTGAGGAGATATACGCATTTTGGGGGAGAGGATCTTTAGATTTTTTTAAAATCACTTTCTCAAATGGAGTCCATGAATCACACATAAAAAGATAAAAACCACTGGACTAAATGATCTCTGACATCCCTCCCAGCTCTAACATTCTATAAGTCAAAGGTCCTAAAGCACACGACTTTTCTTATTCCCGTGAGAGGGAGTTAAAGACCAAATATTATTATGCCTGCTATTCAGCAACAATGAAGAGATAGAATCTGACAGACCCCTAGACACCATGCAACACCAACTGAAAAGGTTAGAGCTGAACCTTTTTTGTCTCATGAGGTAATGTTTCCTCTCACTGGAAACATTCCAGCAGAAGTTGAATTATCATCACTCCAGGATATTATATAAGAAATTGTAAAAATTATGTGAAGAGCTCGTATGCAAGATCTCTTCTGAGTCTAAGGTTTTGTGAGAGTTAGGTTGCATGTCTTGCTCATGTATGCTCTTCCCGCTGCCTGAAATAACCTCTTGCTTCTCCCCTCTCTCATTCTGCATACGAGCCCTTTTTCTAGCCCAGTCTTATTAGTGTCTATCTCCCACATCTTCCCATAACTCTGTGTTGATACCTCTGTTTTAGCACTCATCACATCTAGAACTCACTATTGGCAAGAGTGTATGGGTCTGATTTTCCCACTCAATCATCAGTTTCTTGAGAGCAGGGATTGTGTATTATAAGCCTCTGTATCTTCAGTGCTTTAAAATGTTTGGTATGTTGTAAGTACTCAATAAATAAGTGTTCAGTAAAAGCCCCTGCAATGGGCTGGAGGCCTCACATAAACTATTGCTCACTTTAGACCTTAGTTTCCCCATCTTTCAAATGGAAAGATTGAACCAGATGCTCTCGTAGATCTCTTTCAGTCCCTATGCTGTGAATCTCTGTAAGTGTACCATGCTAACTTTTTTCTTATTCAAGGCAGCAGATACATTTATGTATCACTCATCCTTACAACTCTCTGTGATGCTTTTATACTTGTTCATTTGGTTTCTCAATTCCCTGCATATTAGTCATGAGCAAATTGCCACTTGGCAGGCTTATGATAATTCTATGTTTTGATTTTAAAAAGAAACACAGAGCAAAGTAAGTCACTACTGCCTGTACTTGAAAATGAATCCATGATTCCCTAAACCTCTTAGACCCTAGCAGTTTATAGTAGGAAGAGCAAACCTCAGGTATGCACCCTATTTCTTGCTTGGGAGAGATAAGAAAGCTTAGCCAAATAGTTGATGATTAATTTGCATCTGGGAACCAAAAACATACCCATAAAAAACTGAATCCCCATTGAATGATGTGGATTTTAAACATCGCATTACAGAGTGTGAGTTAGAGTGAGCGTTTTATATGTATATGTGACAGTGTTTTAATGCCTCCTTCATGATTTGTACTGAATTAGTTATCTCTTGCTGCATTACAAATTACCCAAAATGTAGTGACTTAGCTCAAGAATCAGCATTTATTATCTCACACAGTTTCTGTGGGTCAGGAATTTGGGAGTGGCTTATCTATGTAGTTCTGGCTCAGGATCTCTCATGAACTTGAAATTATGATGTTGGCTAGAGTTGCAATCATCTGAAAGCTTTCCTGGAGCTGGAAGATTCATTTTCAAGGTAGCTCATTCACATGGCTGTTGGCAGAAAACTTCAGTTTCTCCTTCAGATGTGATCCAAAAGAGCAAGACAGAAACTGCAATGTCTTTTATGATCGAGCCTCAGAAGTCAACACTAATTTCTGCAACCTCCTCTTGGTTGCACAAGTCATTCACATTCATTCTAGGAGGGGAATATACAAGGGCAAATACATCAGAAGCCTGGATCATCAGAGGCCATTTGGAAGCTGGCAATTATGGTCCATCCTGTGCCTGTCCCGAATGACATATGATGGGGGGACTTAAAGGTTTTAGGTCAGGGGTCTCCAACCTTTTTGACATCAGGGACCAGTTTTGTGGAAGACAGTTATTCCATGGATGGCAGGTGGGGGGAATCATTAGGCATTAGATTCTCACAAGGAGCGGGCAACCTAGATCCATCCCATGCACGGTTCACAATAAGGTTCGCAACCCTTTGAAACTCTAATGCCACTGCTGATCTGACAGAATCCGCTCCCCCCACCTCATTTCCTGCTGTGTGGCCAGGTTCCTAACAGGCCATGGACTGGTACTGGTCCATAGCCCAGGGCTTGGGGACCCCTACTCTAGGTGACCACAAAACTAGTAAAAGGGCAGAATATTTAAGAGTCAGGACCCAGAAATCAAGTAGCAAACTTTACAGTTTAGATATAAGAGCACCAGCCAAGGTCAAGGCCCTACCCCATCTAATATAACCCATGTTTAATGAGGCTTTGCCCTAGAAAGCAAACAGGACCTGATTCTTAGAATGAATAAAAGGAGAACCATATGTAGAACATATTGTGTTGGTCTGAAATTGAGGGTTCATGGTAAGCAGAGGACTGAAGATAGAATAGATACCAGAAGTTACACAAAAGGTGAATGAGGTGTCATCACCACATTCCCCTGAGCTCAGCTGGAGGATGCATGATGGCTAGACCACGTGTATTCTGAAAATGCATGTGTTACATCTACTAGTTGCCTTAGTCCAGCATCTCTGTCCTCTTTCAAAGTCTTGCCAGCAATTTGCTTTAGTCACAAGAAAACTGTTGTTAATGATGCTGTTTTTGGAAAAACATGATAGCAATGATGGACCCTGGTGTGCAGAGCACTTTATAGCTTCCAAAGCACTTTCAGGACATTATGTCCATGAGATAGGTAGCATGGGTGTTACGGTGTTACTGTCCCCATTTTAGGGCTAGGAAGCTGAGAGTACAGATACTGTGATTTGCTTAAGCCACACAAGCTAATAAGCACATTTTCTGACATCAAGCCCATTGCTGTCTTACTGTACCATGTACCTACCATAAGTAACATGTTAGCTTATTTAATATTAATTTTTTTTATTTTAAAGATGTGGGGTACAATTCAGGGTTAGGTATACAAATGTTCATTGTGCAGGTAGCCTTGTTGATGAGGTATGCCCCTCCCTCCCCTGGCAGTTTCCCTCAATTGTCAATCCGACCCCCCAATATTACTTATTTATTTTTTGTTAGCAATAATGGCATCGATTAGGATTCCTTTATGACTCCCATTGAGCATAGGATCTGTTTCATTAAAAGTTCACAGGAACAAAAATGTTTTCCTAAATGCACACATCTTCTATTTTAGTTTGTGGTTTCCACAATGAGCATTTCCTGACAGTCTCATAGGGCCAACCCTGTAGCTCTCAGACTACATGCTACGCCTGCTACACCCAGTCCTCTCCACTTGTGATGGAGAGCAGTCATAGGACAGCTTTACCTCTACATCAGAGTCCCAGTGATCATTTAGATTTGTGTAGTGCTTCACAGCTTACAAAGTTTTTATACATTAATAAAATCCATACAAGAAACCAAACAAAGTAGACACAGCAGCTATCCTAATCTCATTTCATAGTTGGGAAAGATGATATACAGAAGTTAGCCTGCCTGAAATCCCACAGCTAGTAAGGAAGAGAGATGGCACATGAATCTAAGTCTCAAGACCAAGCTACCCACCATAGCTTGATTCAGGGGAATCTTCCCACCAGCCAAGCCCATGCTGGCAGTTGTGCCCAAATGCTAGCAGCCATCCTCTCCTCAGTTATGCCACTGTTGATTCCAGTGATTGTTAAGAGAGTGGTGCCAACCTACCATCATCAATTTTATAATGTAATTCAATACCATCAAAACTAACAGAGAAGAGCAAGAGAAAGTTAAGAAAATGGGTTCGGCCCAAGCTAACACCTAAACTATGAACAAGAATGTCAGCATTATGGCAAATCGTGGTTAAATCAGCACAACAGGACAGACTGACTAGACCTCCCTTTTTCTGTAGAAGAAACATTTTGGGGTTTTTTGTTGATTGTTAGTTTTTGAGTTGAGGTCTCACTCTGTTGCCTAGTCTGGAATGCAGTGGCATGCTCATGACCACTGCAGTCTCCAACCTGCTGGGCTCAGGTCATCCTTCCGCCTCGGCCTTTCAAGTAGTTGGAACTACAGGTGCATGCCACCATGCCGGCTAATTAGTTTTTTTATTTATTGTAGAGAGGAGGTCTCACCAAATTGCCCAGGCTGGTTTTGAACCCTGGGCTCAGGCAATCCTCTCACCTCATGCTTCCAAAGTGCTGGGATTACAGGTGTGAGCCGCTGTGCCCAGCAGAAAGCATGCTAATCACTTCTCTCAGGCCCCACCTAGGTCCTGCATTCAGAGCAATGAAAACTTGAACATTCATGGGATGGGAAAGAGGCTGCTTATTTCTGCAGTTGTCTGATGGAATTAATTTTTTCTTGTCAAAAGTGAGCAATCACAACTCTCTTGCAGCTTGCAATACTTAGAAGCCAGATTTCGGGGTTGAAAAAAAATCAACTTCCAGAACTCAAACTGGAGAGGCTCAGAGACACAGGACTGTGCCATATTGTGCAAATGGATGCATCCAGCCCCAAGATGCTGAAGCTACTGTACCCTGAGTTCATTTAAGTTCCTGCTCTTGAACTGGTTCTCTGCACACCAAGTCATCTTTTGATCACTCAGCTTCTTATTAGCCCCTTTATTGCTAAATTTTCATCTAGGCTAGTAATTTGTAGGAATCCCTGTCCTTGGGTCTTAGGTCTGTTTTGGGAGGACTTGGGGCATGCCTCTGCCCTACAACAGGCCTACAGAGATTTAAAGCAGAATATATCCCCTGAATCTTTTCTCCCTGGGTGAAACAGCCCCTGCTCTGTCAGCTCAAATTTTGGAGACCCCTCTTCACCTTGTGGCACAGGACTTGGAGCAGGTGTTGTCAAAGATCCCAGTTGACTTTCTCACTTTATTATACTGTGAGCCTCTGAGGAGCTGTAAAAATTGCTCTGAAAAGACAGTGCAATCTAGACTCATTGACAGGCCATCAGAAGCTATTGCCTGGACAATTTCCTTTAAAATAGTAGGAAAAAGGAAAGAGAAAAAATAGGATTATTTTATCCACTAATATTCTGCCATGTTTTTTTTTTGTTTGTTTTTTGAGTTGGAGTCTTACTCCATCGCCTAGGCTGGAGAGCCCTGGCATGCTAACAGCCGCCCCAGCATCAACCTGCTGGACTCTGGCATTCCTTCTGCCTTAGCCTTCCACGTAGTTGGAACTACAGGCATGTGCTACCACGCTTGGCTAATTTTTTTGATTTATTGTAGAGACAACGCGTCACCATGTTGCCCAGGCTGGTCTCAAACCCACGGGCTCAGGCAATCCTGTCGCCTTGGCCTCCCAAAGTGCTGGGATTACAGGCTTGAGCCACCACACCTGGGAGATTCTGCCATGCTGATACATTTCCTGCCGAAATGTTACTTGCTATGGCATGGACAGATTTTTTGTTTTGTTCTGAATTCTTCCTATCAACCAGAATAACATTGGTTTTTTTCCTGGTATTTGTTTTCTAAACTTTAAAGTAAAATAGATCAAATTTATAACATACCCCACCTTAAAGATTAAAGATCTTTCACAGTTCATAATAACTTTTAAAAACACTTAAGGCCGGGCTCAGTGGCTCAGCCTGTAATCCCGTGCTTTGGGAGGCCGAGGTGAGTGAATTGCCTGAGCCTGCAGGTTTGAGACACGCCTGGGCAATTTAGTGAAACCTCATCTCTACAATAAATTTAAAAATCAGCCCGGCGTGGTAGCGCGTGCCTGTAATTTCGGCTAATCGGAAGGCTGAGGCGGAAGGATCGCCGGAGCCCAGCAGGTTGAGGTTGCAGTGGCCAGGGGCGGCCACTGCACTCCAGTCTGGGCAACAGAGTGAGACTCCGACTCAAAAAAAAAAAAAGAAAAAAGAAACACTTAAATTTCAGGACAATTATTGAGTCTAAAAGTTAAGGAGTAAACAGTACATTGAGAGCTAGATTTTTTAAATGCTGTTAACGGTTACTTTGATGTGATATTTCCAATTTCTCCAAAAGACCCAATTCATTTTTTAAGTGATGGAAGAAAATTATGTGAAATTTTAAGAACAACTCTGTCATTGGGATCAATTTTACCAAGAGAGGTAAAGCAACTGAATTCTGTCTTGGCTCTGTCTGTAGTTTACCATGTAGTTTTGGGTAAGTCATTTGCTTCTCTGCCTCAGTTTCCTTATCTAGCACTTAAGGGTGTCATCCCCAATAATTTGAGGTTTCTTCAAACTCCTACTCTATGAGCAATGGTGCTGGCCCTTTGTCCTCAGGAAGACACACACATGTGAAAGCATATTCCACTCAGGAGCTGTATCGTTTGTGTGTTGTTGCTGCTACTGCTTTCGTTGTAAGGCAGCAGCATAGATAAAATAGAAAGTATGCATAATTTCCAATTCTAATCCCATCTCCTTTTTTCATTACTATTACATCAAGAACCACAGCCCTGAAGAACTTCATAATTGCAGGCATGTGCTACCTGGGAAATTTTTTTAAATGCAAAATGCATTAATTTTTGTACTACTTAATTCTATTCATAAGGTCAGAGACTAGTTATATATTCAGATGAATACATTCTTTCTCCTAATTCTGCTTACTTAGTTCTACCAAAATGAAAATTCACCCCCCATAAATCTTCTCCAAAGAAGTCTCCTCCAGAAGGCCGAGCCCTCTTACTTCCTGGACATCCTGATCACTCTAAAAGGCTGGATCCCTGTTGGTCATGTGGCAGCCTTTGTTAGAGGTCTAGAAAGATCTGAAGTGACAAGGTGTGCCCGGGGCTGACTGCATAGTGGCTTCTTGGAATTGAAAAGGAGGGTTGTTTGGTTTTCTAAAAAAAAAAGAAGACTGCCCAAATAACTAAGTCTAATTTATCACCTCAGAGCCCCTCTTGAGGGAAGTGAGATCCATATGGATGCCAACCCAGACAGCATCCACATGTGTGTGTCTTGAGGGCCAATATCATTTTCTTAAAGCAGCCCTGTCCATGGTGCTGGTAAATAGTGCAGCCTTTGCTCTGCCTTCCAGGAGCAAGGCTATTAAATCCATTAGCAGCATTTCAGGCACCCAGACGCACCCACCTTCTGAAAAGCAGCCTTCTCCCAGACAGATCACACTGAAATAGCACCTGCGCACATCCATATACATCTCAGGCCATGAGATGACAGAGGCTGTCCAGCTAGCCTACAGACCTCAGTGTAGCACCCAAGTGTCAGCAATTGGAAAAGATGTAACAAAATCTGAGCCACTAAAAATATTAAAGCTGTATAGGAGTTAGCACAACCCATCTGACCAACTTCTCTGATAGGACAACTATTAGATAAGCAAGTTTGGCCCCACCCAGGAAGAAAAACCTTCAGAAAGGGAATTTAATTAGTTGAAAACAGGTTTAAATCAAAGTGTAACCCAGATGTCTACCAACTGGGTCTTCCCTGACCTTGAGATCTAAATAAGCTTTGCTTCAAATTCTGTAGTCTATGGAAGTCTGAATTCCACAACTGCTTGGAGGCTTAGGGTCTCTATGTCTTGGTTCTTGCTTCCATGTCTGATCTCTTAGCTCTGCCACTTGTGAAGTTGCTTTGTAAAAACCTAGGCCTTACCAAAAGTGTCATCGAGGAGAGTCGCATTTCATATCATACATTTCATACCCCATAATGGTAGAGTTAACAGTCCATTTTAGACTTTCCTGTTGTCTTTCTGTGGTCAGAGGGCCAGCTGGCAACATCTGGTTCACCTGGGTGCTTGTTAGAAATGAAGAATTGTGCTGGCTCGGTGGCTCAGCCTGTAATCCCAGTACTTTGGGAGGCCGAGGCAAGTGGATTTCCTCAGCCCCTGGGTTTGAGACCCACCCGGGCAACTTGGCGAGACCTCGTCAACAAATCAAAAATTAGCTGGGTGTTGTAGCGCATGCCTGTAGTTATGGCTTCTTGGAAGCTGAAGCAGAAGGATCGCCGGAGCCCAACAGGTCGAGGTTGCAGTGGCCTGGAGCTTGTCACTGCACTCCAGTCTGGGCGACAGAGTGAGACTCCAACTCACTCCAAAAAAAAAAGAGAGAGAAATGAAGAATCTGAAGTCCCACGCCAGACTTGCTAAGTCAGAATCTATAAGGCCCATTAAAGTGTGAGGAGCACAGATCTAAAGTCCTTTTCTATCACCTCACCAGAGGAGGATTGTCTCTGCCTGGCCCTTGCTCTGTCTTGCCTCTTCTCTTTCCTATTCTTTCTCTCTCCTTTGTTCTTCCATCTCTTTCCTCCCTGTCAAGAGCTACAAATAAATCCATCTCATGCAGAGCAGCCCTTTACTTTAGAGTCTCAGCGCAAGGCACCTCCTTTGAAGTCTCACCTTCTACCAGTCTTCAATTCTGCTCCCAAGCTTATTAAAACGTTTGTCTAAAACAGGGTCCCCCAATGAGGGACTCTGATATGAGCTGTTATGATAAAAACAACCTCTCCATCTCAAAAGAAATCCTACATTTTGTAAAGACAGCTGGTTTCCAAACAGATCCCTAAATCAAGCCCGGATTATAGACTATCATACAAGTGTTAGGCCCAGGGAAACAGAGTCTCTGACAGGACAGCGACTCACTCAAGGTCATTTGGTAGTTATTGGTTTTTTCTAGCAGGACTAGAAAACTTCTTTTTCATCCCAGCACAGGGTTTTCTTTACTATGTCCATAATCATTCCACTTTAAACTGGACCTTTAAGTGGCTGCCGCATTCCCTTCCTGAGAAGTAACGGTGAATCACTTGGGTCGCACATGCATAATGGGTGCCAGCTGTGTACAACAAGCACTATTCAAAGATTAGAAGAAGCAAAACAGGTTTTTTCCGTGTATTACTTGCCCGTGCCCAGAGTAAAATCCTCATTTCTACCTATCTGCCTGGCAAACTCCTACACATCTTTGAGAATCAACAGCTGAGACCTTTTTCTTGATTTCTTCAAATTTAAGACTGTCTCCTGTTATAAGTTACTTCTTTGTTTTCCTAGCTGTCCTCTTCTGGGTAGAAAGTTCCTCAAGAGAGGACCTGAACCCAGTGGTCCTCATTTCTATATCCCAAGTGCCCAGCAGAGGAGAGACTCAAAAATTAGGATTTTTTTCCTTCTATTTTTCCTTTGGAAATCCCTACAAATTAATGGCAGTGGTCAAACACACCCTGCCCTTTACTCAGCCCCTTCATCCTCAAACTCGTCACCACCCCTTTCTGCACCTGGGCTACTTCAGACCCATTTTCCTGGTCCTGCTTCTGATCTCTAGTTGTGCCTCTCTTCCCCAGGCCCCCTTCATTCCATTGTTGCTCAGTGGTTCCGGCTTAGCCTCCAGCTACTCATGAATGACTTTTTGAAAATCATCCTACCTTCTAGGTCTCATCCATAAAATGAGTGGGTCTGACTCATTAGTAAGAGTTCTTAATGGCAGCACTGCCACTCACAGGTGTTTTAATCAGCTGTGAGGTGCTTTGCAAGCAATTTTGTAATATAATCATGAAAGTTTGCCAAGGGGCTTTTAAAAATGTATAGAACAGATTCAGGGTGATCCCTATGACTGTCATTCTCCGTTGCATTCTGGCATGCTTTCTGGAACATTAGAAAAAGGGGTGGAGTTATAAGCAGCTCCAGAGATCACACATAAGCATGGGGCACACACACCGTTGTGTTTTGTTTCACACAAAAAAGTTGCCTGGTTATCAGTCATGTGTGTTTCAACAGCACAAAGACTGTAAGATTCTTTTCAGTTCCAACATCTTTTGAGCAATAAGACCTGGTATAAAAGAGAAGGTTTTAATTTTATCTGGAGAACAGACTACTTCTGGAAAATGTGAATTTCCAAATATCTCCTGTGATGTGGTAGCTCTTCTTAAAAATTAAATCTCACACCTGAGCAAGTGATACTCTTAATTTTTTCCTCTTCCTTGGCTTTGCTTCCAGAAAGCGGGAGGAAGAAAACAAGCGAAAAGAGGCAGGACAGCAGAAAGGGAGACAGAGCCCAGATTTCAGCAGACCCCAAGCTCCTCCCTGTGGATCCAGCATCCAGGATGAGCCCAGCAAGCAGAGTTGGGCCCCAGGCAAGCAGCCTCCTGCTGGCAACACACCTCAGATCCCTGAGCCAAGAGACTGCAGAGGCTGTCCAGGAAGGTCTCCAGGCAGAGCCCCCGAGAAGGAGCAGCATGCTTCCTCAGACCTGCAGGGAATAAACTCCAGAAAGCCAAATGGTAGGTGGGTTGCCTTTGTCATCTGATGCCAACCCACAGACTGTGGGTTCTTTTGATTTGTGTATTTATACCATTTACATTTAAGGTAATTATTATGTTAGCCCTGACCATTTTGTGATTTGTTTTCTACTTGTTTCATTTGGCTCTCAGTTCTCTATTTCTTTCTTCCCTTCCTATTGGTTACTTCAATGTATTTTAGGATTCCATCTTAATCGACTTGTAGTTTTTTTAGTGATTCTCTTTCTATAGTTTATGTAGTGGTTGCTCTAGGTATTATAATATATATACATATGAGATTTCCATCTACTAATATCAACATTCTACCACCTTGAGTGAAATGTGGAGAGCTCAATTCCACTTAACTACCTTTACCTTCTCCACTTTTAAGTATCATTGCTTGGGTATCAGATGGCGTTATAATTTTGTTTGAATCATCATATATAACTTATAGAATTCATAAGGAAAAGTTTAATTTATGTATTCAAATTTCTACTATTCTGTTGGTCCTTCTTCCTTCTTGATGCTCCAGGATTCTTTATCATTTCCTTTCTGTGTGAAGAGCTTTCTTTAGCCAGTCTCCAAGGGTAGTCCCACTAGCAACGAATTCTTTGAGTTTTCCTTTGTCTAAGAATGTTTTAATTTCAATTCTGAGGAATCACTAAGCCAGATATAGAACTCATGTTTGGCAGTTATTTTTTTTTTTTTTTTTGTAGTACTTGGAAAATATTGTGCCACTTCCTTCTGGCCTCCTTGGCTTCAGATAGGAAATCCACTGTCATTCAAATTGGTGTTCCTCAGTAACATTCGTAGGTAGTATGTCATTTCTCTCTGGCTGTTTACAAGATTTTTTTCTAGATGGACTCACAGAATTCAGAATATAGTTGTACAGCTGTGATTTATTATAACAAAAGGACACAAAAGAAAATCAACAAAGGGAAAAGGTACATGGAGCAAAGTCCAGAGGAAACCAGGTGCAAACTTAGGGTCCTTTCCCAACGGAGTCACATGCAGCACACTTCATTTATTCAGCAGTAAGTAGTAACAACCAGTTAGACAACCTCTTTTTTTTAATTGATTTTTTTTAATTATAAAAATGTGGGGGTACAAGTCAGGATTAGATACTAGACAACCTTTTGTTGACCAGGAAAGCTCAGCTGATCAATCACTCCAGGATTTTTATCAGGATTTAGTCACTTAGGTATCCGGTACCTAGCATATGCCAAAATTCCAGACTCACAGAAGAAAAATGTTGTACAAAACAATGTAAACACATTGAGCCACTCTTGTAAGTTAGAGAATGGTAGGGAATCCCAAAAAAATCTCGAGTGCAAATGCCAACACAGTGTAAAACGCAAATGTCTTATAATTATTATGAAAATAGTTTGACCTTGCAGACTTCCAGAAAAGATCTCTGGGATCTCATGTTCACTTAATTCAGGGCTTGAACAATTCAATCTGTCTCTCTGAACCTTGATGTCCTTAGCTATAAAGTGAGGATTTACTCTCTACTCTGCAAGGTAGGTATGGGGTTAAATAAAATAATTAATGTACAGTACTTATTATATAGCTAATTCACACTGCTAGTCTAGCCAAAAACAACTACCTAATACATAAATGACCATAAACATTTCTGGAATATAATTCCAAAATCTACAGTGATAGTGTGTCAGCAATGTAATCCTTAAGGATAATCCTTTTTTTCATATTCATTTATTCACTCAACCAGCTTTAACTTTAACTAGGCTCCCATGATGTGATAGTATGTTGAGTTTCCTTGAGTTCTTTCCTAGTTTGGATTCTTTGCAGATGACATTGCCTTTACCTTATTTTTCAGATCTCAGAGTGAATACTCCTTTTTCTGTACAGCCATTACCTTCCCACTAAATGAGGCTACATATTCCTGCTATACTCTCCCATATCTCTCCTATACTTCCCTGTTAAAAAGATCATCACCTTTTATTCTTACTACTGGCTTGTTTTTTCCACTAGACTGCAATTCTGTAAGAGTAGGGTTGTTTCAGTTATCTACTGCCACATTACAAACCACACAAAAAGTAAGTGTCTTAGAACAACAATTTACTATTTATGATTCTATGATTTGGTTGGGCAGTTCCTCTACAGATTTCACCCAGCCTTACTCATGTACCTATATTCAGATGGACAGTCAATTGAATTGTGTGATTTAAGACACACTGATTTGAATGCCTAGCAATTAATATTGGCTAGCGACTGGGATTCCTAAACTCTGCTTTATGTGGACTTTCATCTTCCAGTAGACTAGACTGGTTTCCTTACATAGTGGTCTCAGGACAGCATTCTCATAAAGCAAAGGCAGGAGCTACAAGATCTCCTTAGAAATAGGATCTAAATATTACACATCACATTCTATTGATCAAATCAAGTTATAAGACCATCCCAGAATGAATGATGTGAAGAAATAGCCTCTGCCTTTGGGCATACTAGGGCGGAGGGAATTTTTGGCCATTGAGCAGTTCCTATTTGGTCACACATGCAAGATATTCTTACCCCTACCTCAGGACCCCAAAAATCTCATCTCAGTTAACATATCATGTTTGAGGTCTAGGATAGTGAGACTTTTATCAGGTACAGATGTGGCTCAGGTTCACCTGGTAGAACTCTTTCTCTTTCAGAGACCAGTCAACCAAAAAGACACATTATTAACCCCTTCCCCCTCTTCCAACCCAGCAAACAGTGGTAAGACAGGAACAGAATGACCGCAGTAGACATTTCTGTTCCAAATAGGAGGCACATAGCAGCCCTTAAAGCCAGTTGGTCACATATTACCAGGGCCCCTACTCTGAGGTATAAGTGTTCCTTGATTAGGGTCTTGTTTTACTCCAGTGTGGCTTTCCTATTCTATTGCACTCCTTGACTCTTGGCTGTGCACTCTGAAAAGTCCTTCCTTTTCCTAAGAAATGCCCATGTTTGCAGCTGAGTAGCTTTCCCAGCCTGTTTTCTCACTAGTTCAAGTGGGTGGTACTCTCAGTGATACAATTATCACAAAAACTCATAGGTTTCCTGTGAATCTGACTGGGTTCAATCCATGCTCCAAAAACCACATCCATAATTATTTTTCCAACAAACCTTACTCTAATTTGAGTGGCTCAGCCTCCTGTGAGAAAATGATCTTGAGATTCTTAGAAACTGTCTAGCTAAGAAGGCCTACCATGTACCACCAAGTTTTTCTGTTTTTTATTTTTTGTTTAGAGATAGGGTATCACTATGTTACCGAGGCTGTTCTTGAACTTCTGGGCTCAAGTGATCCTCCCACCTCAGTCTCCGGAATAGCTGAGATTACAGGCATGAGCTACCACACCCAAGCTATTTTTGAGGTCTTCATTAAGGGTTGTACAGCCATACTCTTGATTTGATCTTTATCCTGAGGCCCTTACTATGAGAGTCTTCTGCTGACTGGAAAAAATTAAAACGTTAAAGTTTTATTTTCTAACCCAGTACATGCAGGGGTCTTTATATTTCCTCTAAATTCTGCTTGCAAATTGAGCAGTTCTTTCTTCGTTTCATTTCTTTTTTCTTGCACCTTGTCATATGTAGCTTAAAAAGCAGTTGATATTTTCTTCAGCATTCCACCTAGAACTCTCCTGAGCCATGATCTACAAATTCATTAGGTATACCTTTTATCTTCTAAGTTACCGCAGGTGACAACAGTGCCCATTATTCTGTCACTGATAGCAAGTTTCACCTCTTTAGACTCCAACAGCAATTTTTTCTCTACTCTTCCAGCTTTTACCAACAGTCTCTCTTCATTGCCTGCCCAGCTTCTGTTCATCAACCAGTCCCAAACTCAATGCCATGATTTTTCGATTTTTGTTAAGACAGTACCTTTCTTTTGTAGGTATTAACTTCTGTGTTGGTTATCTCTTGTGTCATAACAAACCACCCCCAAAACTAAGTGGCTTAAAACAACAATTTATTACTTCTCAGAGTTCTTGGGTTAGGTGGGCAGTTCCTCTACTGGATCACCTGGGCTTACTCATGTGACTGCAGAATTTGTATAAGATGTGGCCAAGATGGCCTTCTTCATATGTCTGACAATTGGTGCTGGCGTTGGCTAAGGTGCCTCAGTTATCTTCTATATGGCCTTTCATTCCCCAGTAAGTTAGACTATCTTTCTTACATATTGTGAGAGAAGTGCTCTGAGAGAGAGAGAGAAGGCAGGAGCCACAAGATTTCTTGAGGCCCACACTCCAGAATTTTCACATCACTTTCACTACATCCTTCTGATCAGAGCAAGTCACAACACCAGGCCAGATTTAAGGGAGTGGAGAAGTAGACTCCATCTCTGAATGTGGCAAAATCACATTACAAAGGTAAGTACATATTAGGATGAGAAGAATCTTTGACAATTAAACCCTCTATCATTAGAAGCAATGTGTCTCTTCTGCATCCCTAGCACCTTGCAGGATGTCTGGCACATAAATATTTGTTGGATTTATAGTTGGATGACACTAGCTAGGTGCTAGAGATTCAGAGATGAGAGGTGATTAAACATATGATGAAAAGAATTTTTTGGGCAGACCCATGTTTTTTGAAACAAAATCCCTTGGCAAAGATTTGCTTCTACTCAGTTCACATTATGCATGCATTCACCCAGTAGAGCCCACACTATGTCCCAGCTATACTATCAGTTAAGGCTAATCAACTAAGGACCACACCATCAGCTTCTCTCCTAGAGCAGTGAGCACAACATTGGTAACATAGGTATATATTTCTTGACTTGAATTCTCTTAGAAGTCATCCATTAAAGGTTGATTGGCTTGGAGTTTACTCTGTACCCCAAGAATTATACTTAATCCCTGTCACTTCTAATGTACAATGCTATTTTCTCTGAATTAGGTATCAGAGAAGAGAGAAGGGGAGCACAGTAATTTCAGTCTTTTTTTAAACTTTTAAGATGTGGGGTACAATTCAGGATTAGGTATACAAAATGGTCATTGTACAGGTAAAGTTTGGGCCCCTCTTTGGTCCCCACTTCACCTGGTTTGAGGTCAGGTACCCTTACTGATGACATGTGCCCCACCCCCCCTCCTCCCCCCCTCTGCATCCCGGCAGTTTCCCACTACTGCCAATTCCTTTCTTATAGTATCATGATAATTGTTCAGGGTCCACTTAAGAGTGAGAACATGTGGTACTCGGTTCTTTGTTTCTGTGATAGATTACTAAGTATTATAGACTCTAAGTCCATCCAAGTTGCTGTGAAGTTCATAATTTGTCCTTCTTTATGGCTGCATAATATTCCATCATGTATATGTACTGCATTATTTTTATCCAGTCCACTTTTGATGGGCAGCATGGTTGGTTCCATGTTTTTACTCTTGTGGATAATGTTACAAATTTCAGACTTCTTACAACTACACAGGGTTAATTGTGGTTCACATTAATCTTAATATAAAACACCTTGAGGCAGTTATGCTGGAAGGCCAATCAGATCTGTTACGGACCTGATCATATTCTAATAGAGTAGCCTCACATCCTGAGAAATCCATGCTCTTAGTTTCTAATAACCAGTCCTTTTGTCATTTAATTACTGTGATACTAGAGTTAGACCTCCTCAAGATAATCCTAGTGCATGTTTTACAATGATTTCCAAGCCATGTATATGTATGGCTCATGAAATGAAGTTAGTGGTTTGGACCAGCATATTTTTTATGATATAAAGTACAACAGAAAATATCAAAGTACATTGTAAATTATAAGGATAATAAGTTCTGTTTCAGTTATATCTATGTACATATACGTGTGTGTATGTGTATGTGTGTATGTGTGTGCACATGCATACATATGAGTACACTGGGCCACAGCGTAAGATTTGTGTCTTGGTATGGGTCACTGTGGAAAAGCTTTGAAAGTTCCTTCCCTAGAACAATCTTGAGGTAGGGAGCTACTCACTCATTTGAAGGTGGGAAGTGGTGTCCTGAACAAATGATCTTTGCAAAGAGCCACATTCAGATATGTAAACAGAGTCTCAGAGAAGCCCATTATCCAGACTTTGGAGACAGTTGAAGGAGGCTGATGAAATGGATTCAGATGTAAGGAAAGGGCGCTCCAGTTTCATGGGTAGGCTTTGCTGTCATTCACCTGCTCAAGAGCTCACAGTACAAAGGAAAGTAGGTACACATTTCTAGGAATCAAGACTGACCATTGACTGGAGCCTCAGAAGCAGCATATTCCTAGGAAACCCCAACATAATTAGGCAAAGGACACCAGAGCCCACTTTATGTTTAGCCACATAAAGAAGGGTCACAACTGCTTCAACTGTCCAGTGATCAGGCAATGTAGGCATCCAAGCAAAAACCCAGAAATGGGAAACACTGACCCCTTCTTTTTCTCCCTCCTTCTGTCTCAAGACAGAGAATGCTAGAGCCTGAGCATCTTTAGAAAGCATCTAGTACAGCCTCCTTAAAACAGTCAGGAAACGGAGAAAGGGGGGCTCGTCTAAGGCCTCTCAGCAGTTGATTCCATCATTGTCTCTCATAGTTATTCTCCCCTTCTTGTTTTTTTGGTTTTTTGTTTTGTTTTGTTTTGTTTTTTGAGTTGGAGTCTCACTCTGTCGCCCAGACTGGAGTGCAGTGGCCACTCCCGGCCACCGCAGCCTCGACCTGCTGGGCTCCGGCGATCCTTCCGCCTCAGCCTTCCAAGTAGCTGGAACTACAGGCACGCGCTACC